>BOPM01001884.1:10395-22065 GCA_022179025.1 Porites australiensis
AAATATATGTCAACTTTAAGTGAAGGCTATGCTTATCATATGTTTTGTCTGTTCCTAGGCTATTTAAATTCTAAGTAAACCCTATTCAAAAGCTATTTAATAAACTGTTCCCTGTTCCATTTTACTATGTAAACTCTATTTCAGTCCTATGTGAAGGCTATTTATTTTCCATGATTTTTCTATAAGGTTGACTATGAGGTCTAAAATCTCTTTCCAAAAGCTAACGAAATTGTATGTATAGGCTATGTGGAAACTATGTCATTTCTTCCTTTATTCCTACTTTTAAAAACTGCATAGCCTTTAAGTAGGTTCCGTTTGACTAGCGAAAACATAGCATTTTCGATACAAAAAAAAAATAGTCCTGGCATAGAAACAACATAGGATCTGTTTAAAGCAATGTATTACTCATTAACATAGGTTTTACATAGCTTTGTGACATAGCATTTGCACAGATTCTACATAGTATCTGATTCTACGAGGGTCATTATCAAACATGAACATATAAATAAGCTTTATTAAAGAAATGGCAAAATACTTGTACAAAAACACCCACTACTCCGCTACAATAGATCCTAAAAGAACGATCAAATTGTCTTGAAAGGTTTTATAGGCCAGTTGACGTCCTACGGCATGCCATTCCATGACATTTGCTGGCCTGTACATTTCAAGTTCGACACGCAGGTTTGCGACCGGAAGCCACAAAAAGAAACCAATTTTACCTAAAATGAAACAAAAACGTTTTAATACTAGAAAGCCTTGAAATTATACATTGATCATATCTTCATGTGCTATTATATGTATTTCAATAAGCGAAAAAAGAGCGAACTCAAGAAAAAATGCCCCATCTTCGCAGGACTTAGCATATAGAGAAACTTGACACAGTCGACTAGCTCTAGCTGAGAAAGGGCAGAAAATGCGATATTTCAAAACGGTAAAACCCATAAAAATCGCGAGGTCGAAAGAGGTCGAAGCGTGGAACTAAAATCAAGCACCCCTTATCCGCCGGTATGAATAATTTATTAGAGCAAAACTTCGCTAAAATAAAGACAGTTTTCGATAATTGTAGGTCATCTAAATAAGTATTCACTTGCGAGTTAAAACAGCATGGTTTAACACAGTCCTAAACGAGAGCAGTAATGCGCGAAATGACCAAGGAAACATTTCAAATTATCAATCAGACACCAAAGATTAAGAAGGCACTTTGAAACTTACCTTGGATGAGCTCTATCTTGAAATTCAGCTCATTGAAAATCTCCCTCGAAACCCTCGAACGCTTTAAATTTCAGCCGCATAGAGAAGATAGAAATTAGCCGCCAAGCCATCATGGGATATAGGAAATTCCCCCCTTTGGCCAGATATGCGCAAACAAGTATGACAGACCAACACAACTTTGGACTAAGGACTTGGAAATCAATATTAATGTGACCGGCTTTGTATTGCTCGCTCCCCGAACGATTCATGACGATGGGTGCTTTTTCGACTAAAACTTAACAACATTCTGAACATTTGGAATGCAACACTAGAACCCTGTAAGATCCTTTAACCTAAGCCACTCCATGAGAAAGTATTAAATTTTTTAGTAAGAGGCCGGGCTAATTTCTCAGAAAACAACTTACAAACTCGGTGAACAAGCCTTAGCTAAATAACGTGCAAAATGCTAAATGGAGAGTTTATCAGCAATCAAAGATGACCAAGATGACAGAATTCAACGGTCGTTAACAAAATTCAGCCTCTGTAGCATTCTACTCGGAACACGTTGATCAGGCTTTTCAAAAACCTAGTTATACGTTTAGCGTATCTTATGTCGGCAGGAGGCACAATGTTATTATTGTCATTGGAGGAGATGACAACTACAAAAACGAAAAAGAGGAAGAGCGATTAGGTATCGCGCCCTGGGCCCGAAGAATTTTATCTGTACAGTGCAGTGAAGAATATATGAATGGAAGGAAAAGCTTCATCTTTTCATGGGGCACAAAACACAGGCCAATTCACGTGGAAGCTCTGTAGCATTTTTTTGATCCAGACAAGGATGGTGAAAAGTTTATATATCTGTCGAGCTACCAAGAAAAGCAGACCCCAAGTCGCCGCCCGGACAAGCAACACCCAGTGAAACCGTTCCAACAGAAGTGGGACAGAACAAACGCCCCTCAGGTAATGGGGAAAATACTGAAGAAAAGGGTAATAGTAGTAAGAGGGGTCACTCTGGCGATGCCCAATCAAAGAGCCGGATTTAGGTCACGTGGTACAAATGGACCAATCAGCGTGAAGCAGGTGTGACGTCGAGCTGTCAATCAAATTTTCAGCCAAGCAGAGAATACCTGTCAAATGACGTCATGAGTGTCACGTGGTCATGTCCTAACCCTAACCCCCTTGTCTTCTAACCCTAACCCCGGAAGTGACGTCATGCCCGAGGTGACATTATGGTGGTGGTGACGTCATGGGGGTGATGACAAAAGTGACATCATGGATGGACCTGGGTGGGGCCCACTAACCCTAACCCTTCACTTCTCCTCTAACCCTAACCTTAAGGCCCTTTTATGTGAAGACGAACGCTAACGCTCATCCTTGTGGTAACCCCAAAAATTCACGAGGGCGCATGCGCACTGAAGAAACCCCCTTTGGACGTTTCAACGGCGCTCACCGTAACCCTAACCCCCGGGGAAGGGATGGAGGAAGGTCGAGGACCCCTGGGAACCCTCACCCGGGGTCACGTGAGTATTCCCTGGGGAATTGGGGGAGGGTAAAAAAAATAGACGCGTTTTTTCCATGTTCAAACTGGATTTATTCTGACCATCTGAAACCCTAGCATGACAAGCGGGAACGTGTGCCCGACCCTAGTGGTTTGGGGCATCCCTATAAGGTTTCAATCCGATCGGGCTAACCCCAAGTGGCGGTACAAGCGGGAACGTCTGTCCTTTCGACCCGAACACGTGGTGGTGGGTGGTGGTGGTGGTGGTGCCAAAGGGTTGGAGTTCACAGGTTGGTGCAGAAAATGTCTTGGATCTGGAGGAGTCCCTCTTCTTGTTGCTGGAGGCTGTTGAGTATGTCCTGATAATGGGCGTGGGTACTGGGATGATTGATGAGAGATTGTTCGCACAAGTACCGAGCAGTGTCTCGTAGGCCTTCCAGGTTTTGCCGGGATGTTTCCAGGTTTTGCACACAGGTGGTGTAAGCGAACTCGTACTGCCGTCGCTTTCGTTCGGCCTTGTGTGGATCGATCAACTGCTGCTTCACTCGTTTGATAAAGCGGTTGAGGTGACATTCGTACGACCAGTCTAAGTCCATGCTTAGGTTCTCTCTCAGGACCCACAACTCGTCTAACCACTCTTCGATGTAGTCTTGGTTGAAGACCCTGGGTGCCATAGTGGTGGCGAGGTAGTTGAGTGTGCAACAGGATGGCGACCCAGAAGAACGCGAGGAAGAAGACAGTGACGGGACCGGCTAGCAGCATGGTCAGAGCCAAGGTGCAGCGTCGATGGGAGGGTGACTTATATGGAGGGTGGATGAGGGGGCGCAAAGCCCCTCTGGGAAGGGTCTAAAAGGAGGGGGATACCTTTGGCGGGGATTGATCAGGGCGGTGTTTGCGAAGAATGGGGATCCCAGGTTGTTCCAATGGTTTAGGCAAGCGTTTGGCCACGACGATTACCTCCGTTGCACCCAGGCGGCAGAGCACTGCCTCCATTGCGGCGAGGTCCACGAGTGTGGGAATGAGGACGAAGGGGAAGAGCGGCAGTACCAGAAAGACCAGCGGGCCTTTCGCAAGATGATGCGGCGGGTCACCCATCTGAAAGCACAACTCGAATGGTTGACGCGATTACGCCCTCGCCGCACCAAGTCCACCCGGTGAACCGTCCCCCACCCAAATTTTTATCAGGGACCCCTTTCGAAAGACGGGGGTCCCGCCCACATTTGCAAAAGTCAATGATCAATGCTCAGATGTTTAAAAAAAATAACGGTCTTTTATTATCGCTCGGGTCGATCGCGTTGAGCCAGCTTTTGCACGTAGCGTTTGTAGGCCTCTCGGTATTGATATTGCAGGTGAAGGAGCATCTCGGTGTGATTTTGATGGGCTTGCAATCCTCGTCGGATGCGTTCCCGCAGATAGTCGTCGAAGGTTCTGTATTGATCGAGTCGTAGACCGCGATGATACTCGCCATTCATGGAGCTACAATCAGGGACAAAAGTAGTTGACACACTTGTTTAGAACGGGTGCTTTTATCAAACATTTAACTCATTTATTATTTCATTCCTTTTAAACGCCATAAATCCCCTCACCCCCCGAATCAATGTTGTCTGAAGTAAAAGAAAGACTTGAGGGTCCAAAATACAACATTGATTTTTTTTGGGGGGGGGAGGGATGGAGGTAGACAGGGGAAGGGGATAAGTAAGTCCACTATTCAAAAAGGGAACATTTTACGGAAGTGTCTCAACACTTTTGTCCCTCATTGTCTGAATGCAAAATTGTACTACTGCACACAAGTTGAGCTCTGTATGACAATGATTTTAACTGAAATTAAAGAAATCAGTGACATAATTATGTTATTGGTGGTGGGGGTGACATTGACTTATTCACGACCGAAATATAGGGCCAATTGGAATTACGTGATGACGTAATAAAAGGGCTGCGGTATCCAGAATTAACGGCGATATAGTTTACAAGCTAAAAAGTGAGGCTGAAACTCGCGCACATGTACATCTTTTGGTGAATTTGAAGAGTATGCGTACTGAAAATATTTTTAATAAAGTGAATATTCCTCGTTCTTTACTTTATCCGATTGATAAGATCAAACAATCAGGGGTAGGGTAAGGATTGACACGTATTGGGGATAGTCACTGGGCGGCCACGGAAATATGGAGCGTTAGTGATGATCGGCCATCACCGCGTTCAATATCGAAACTACGGAAAAGTGAAGGTAAATTCATGGCCAATTTAATAAAAAACTAAGGACAGCGTAACAAATATTACAAGTGTACGCGGAAACAATTACTTTCAATCCCACCTGGTGACACCCTCTGGGACATGATAACGCAAGGCAAATAGCGTGACATGAGCGCATATGTCTGAGTATTTGGACTGCATTTCTCAAGCGAAACCCTCTGTTTTTCTATGTTGTCGGCAGGAAAAATGAAAACAGACCTTTAAAACGTGAACTGGTATCTGACTCTCGAAGAAAACGACAGCTCAAACTGAGGAAAACACTGCTTCCTTCGTGTTACAACGGTTAACCACGTTTCGGCAAACGGAAAGTAACATTAGTCTGTTATGACCTCTTAATGTCGATATGTTTTCTCGTGGTTAACCGTTAAAACTCCTTATTTGCACCACATCGCTGCAATGTTGCTCGCCAAGAATAAGTATTGCAAAGCACTTTCTACATAGCGAGATCTTCTTTTGCCTTCTGTGAGGAATTAGGGCATGAAAACGGAAAATTTTCCAGCTCACGGCCGTCATCGATCACGTGCCAATCCCGCTCTCCTTGTCATCAAGTGAACTTCTGGGCCACAGTAATTGTTTTTTTGGTGAGAAACAGACTGGTCTGTCTATCTTGAAAACAATTTCTTTAGCATTATGTGATTTAGGAGCTGGGAAATGAACTAGAATAAATGAATAACTGGCAGGCGGTCATCTAAAATCATTCCAAAAGTACATTCCTAACCTGTTCTACGCCTACCTACGCTAAAGGTTTGGATCTGTTAAGTTTGAAAAGGTCTCAAAAAAAAGAAAAACACTTGTAGGGCATAGCAGAAACGGCTGGCCCATCATTTATGAGTTTCATATCCTGTATATTGCTCACGTCCTTTCACCAATGGCACAAGTCAGTGTCGAAAATAATGCATGTCCGCTCCGTTACTCTGCAGTATTTCATTATCTTAAGTTGACTATTCATGCACACAAGAACAATTTTCATTGTACCTTGGTGTTTCCATCATTTTTCCACTAGTGTTAATACTTGTGAAAACATTACATCCGCAGCAACGGCAGTGATCACAACACAAATGATTTCCTCTCGACCCGACAGGGTATCAGGAACGCGCGCGGGAGTACAAGATTAAGTGATGACATACGCGTCGTACATTTTACTGTGCGTGTACTACAAATCAGGACGAAAATTGACAAATGCTTGTTTGTAAACATACAATTTGGCCCATAGAGTAACGTCATGGCACAACAATTCAGCAGCGTCAAAAATCTAGCCGGAAAACATAGATACATATTTCAGACAATCAGGGACAAAAGTAGTTAACACACTTGTTTAGAACGGGTGCTTTTATCAAACATTTAACTCATTTATTATTTCATTCCTTTTAAACGCCATAAATCCCCTCACCCCCCGAATCAATGTTGTCTGAAGTAAAAGAAAGACTTGAGGGTCCAAAATACAACATTGATTTTAGGGGGGGGGGGGGAGGGATTGAGGTAGACAGGGGAAGGGGATAAGTAAGTCCACTATTCAAAAAGGGACCATTTTACGGAAGTGTCTCAACACTTTTGTCCCTCATTGTAGCGTCTGTTCGGTGCGTTGGAACAGCGAGGTGAGTTGTGTCTTGCGTTTGGGAAGGGAAGGGACGCCCAAGACGGCACTGGGTGGATGAAGCACTGGAAAGGTCGAGGCATGCAGGGGAGTGAAGGTCTGGTCGCTGAGAGCGCGTTTACACCATTGCCCGGTCATGACGTCACACAGCAACAACTCTTTACCCAATGGTGAGACGAGATCGTTGATGCGTTCCGTTTCTCCAGGTCGCGAAGGGCTGGGAGCGACCCGAAGAGGTAGACGGTGTGAGCATCGCGTAGCACGTGATGGTACGGGCCAGTGATGGTGTGAACGTGCATCCCCAGGCCTTGAGCCAGGTGGGCCACCTCGTTGTCGGGGGTGTAGACCGTGTACTCCTGAAGTTTGGGCATGGTAAATGACGGTGGAGGGGTGAGAGGACGTGTTTTAAGAGGACTTTATCCCGGTGTGTCTGCCACAGGTGCGATGCCTGTGGTTGAGCCTGCAGGGTTGTTTCCAGGGTCTGGAGGCGTGGACGGAGGAGGAGGTTCTCCGGGCGAACGACGTTTTCTCCGTCGTCGTCGCCGTGGCGGTCGCGGGATGGGGCCGGAAGGCATGCTGAGACAAGTGGTCAGGAGGGAGATGGTTGGTGTCGTTTATATAGAAGAGGAGGAGGGGTGAGACCGACCAATCATGAGAGTCCAACGTGCAAGGAGGAGAAGAAGGCACCGCCGCCCGATCACGTTTTTTTAGGGCGTGGGTTGTTGGGCGTGCTGGCCAAATCGGCCCAGATGGGGTATAAATTGGGCAAGAGTAAACAGTACAGGCGCATGGGCGCGAAAGGGGCCACGGGCCATTACACGCGCCGTCACGCGCCCTGGGAGGTGTGAGCACGTGAGAGAGCACGCAGGGGCGGAGCACGAGCTGACTAATCGTGGACTGGTCGGGCCTTAAAAGGAGTGAGTGATGTCTTCCCTTCACGTGAACTCGAGGGGGTGTAAAACAGCGTGGTGCAGTCACCGCGTCATTTTTTTCATCATGGCCGCTTGTACGAGACAACCCACGCGTCCGGTTTCCGTTCCCTCTGCTCGCCCGAAAGGCAAGAAACGTCGAGGGGACGAACCCTTGGAGGACAAGACGGAGGCCTTGGAGGAAGGCGAATTGGCCGCCTGTTTTTGAACGAGATGGACCAGGCCGCGCAGACGGATCCGATCCCGTACGCACCCATCGAGAGACCCGGAGTCTGGATGTGCCCGTTGCATGCTGAGGAGACGTAGTCCGAGGGACGCAAGAACGAGTTTGTGTATTACTACTGCCCTCGGGGCACCTGCCCTTGTTCGGTCCTCAAGACCGAGTGGACGAATGGATGACCCTGGTGACCCAACAGTTGCACGAAGAGGTGCGTCAATGATGGGACGAATTGACCTGTTTTTGCGATCGACGGTTGACCACAAGAGCGGGTCGGAGAAGAATCCCCAGCTCATGTACCTCTCCTGTCGCGATGGAGGCTGTCGTTGTTTTCTGTGGTTGAACCACAGAAAACAACGTCGTCGCGTCAATGGGGAAGAGTGGAGCAGCAGCAGTAACCCACCCAGTGCCAAACGAGAGTGCTTGGCGGCCCAAATGCGAGGCGTGGAGAGTTCGTGGCGTTTGACGTCCAAGGGGTTCATGATGTGCGACAATGGGTACAACACCCTGTCCACCCCGGGCATTTTCGAGGGTCTGAGGTATCGCCCGTGGATGCACGGGGCCTGGGAGGAGTATCAAGGCGCCAGCACGCCGGAGGAGCGTCGTCAAGTGTTGCTGTTGGCGTACGCTTTGTACGAGGGGGAAGACGGTCATCATCCCGAAAGAAAGAAAGAAAGAAAGAAAGAAAGGTGCTGAGAGAGTTGCGCGAGCATTGGTTGGAGGGGAAACCCAAGATGTGGTGCAGCAGCGTGTTCACCGCCGACGAGATGGAGCGGCTGAACCAGACCCGGCGGTCTCGGCAGGAACCCATGAGTGAGCAGGAACGCGCCTGGTGGCAGAGACGCAGTGATGGCGCCGTTTAAAAAATAAAAAAATAAGAAACGGAGTCATGTGTCTTGTCGTTATTGCAGCGCGTCCGTGCGTGCGAGATGAAGAAGAAGAAGCATCGAGTGAGTTGGGCGGAGGGGTATGAAACGCCCTCGTTCCGCGGGAGTCTGGGTGGTGTCGAGCGCTTGGCACAAGCGCACGGCGTGTCGACCGCCCGCGCTCGGTCGAGGTTGCAACAATTGTTGAGTTACACCGCGCATAAACATCGACGCCGACGATTCCCGACCCTACCCGTGGTGGTGCATGGGATGGACGACCAATGGGTGGAGACCTGGTGGAGATGCAACCGTTGAAGCAATGGAATCGCGGTATACGCTACTTGTTGACGGAGGTGGACGTCTTGTCCAAATACGCGTGGGTGGAACCCTTGAAGGCCAAGACGGGTCCAGCGGTGGCGGCGGCCTTCGAACGGATCCTGAAATGGGCCCAGGGACGGCAACCCCTGCGATTGCAGACAGACGCCGGCAAAGAGTTTTACAACCTCTTGTTTCAGGCACTGATGACGCGTCCAAAGATCCATCATTTCTCGACGTACGGGGATACCAAGTCGTCGGTGGTGGAACGATTCAACCGCACCATGAAGGATCGCATGTACCGTTACTTTACCGCCCGCAACACTTACCGGTACGTGGACGCATTACCCGCGCTGGTGCAGGGCTATAACGTGACCAGACACCGCAGCATCGGCATGGCCCCTCGCGACATGACGTGGGCCAACCAACCCCAGGTATGGCAACGCCTGTACGGCCAACGCCTGGCGCATCGCCTGCGCCTGAAATGAAAACCGGCCGATCGCGTGCGATTGCAAAAAAACCACCGTCCGTTCGACAAGTGGTATCTGCCCGGATGGACCGAAGAGGTGTTTATCATCGACCGGGCCGTGCCGGGACCCGTGGCCACCTATAAAATCAAGGAGTGGGACGGCACGTCCGTCAAAGGCACCTTTTACGAACAAGACATGCAGAAAGTTGACGTGCCGGATGACGCCCTGTTTCGAGTGGAGAAAGTGTTGTAGCGTCGACGCCAAGAGGTCAAGGTGCGTTGGAAGGGCTGGCCTCAAAAGTACGACAGTTGGATTCCCAAGAGTAGTCTGACCTCCCTATGACGCGTCGGGTGGCCTTGATGCCCGCCCCTCTGGAGGCTCCGTTTGGACGCCTGCAGAGTGCCCCTCTTCCCAGCCAAAAGACGTGGATGGATATGATGGAGCGATTGGAGGCCAAGTACGGACCCCAAGCCGAACGACCGAGCGCCAAGAAGAAGAAGAAGAAACGCCCTTCCAAGAAGAAGAAGCGTCCCTCACAGAAAGCCCAGAGAGCGTTCCGGGCCAAGTTGCGAGACATGGTCAAGTGTGGGAAGAGCATGACCTTGGACACGTCCCTGCGTCGGTTGGTACAAGCGTTCTCCCAGCACGGTGGGCACAGGAGACTCAAAATGTGGCAGGGGTCGGCGATGCGCAATGTCAGCGGTTGCTCAACAAAGTGAAACATATTTCAACATGGCGGCCAAAGGCCAGAGTAATGATCTTTCGACAGATGCAGTTCGAGAAGCAGTTTTAGCTGATAGGGATGAATCTCAAGAATCGGAAGAAATTGATGAAGAAGAATCAGTTAATGGAGAATCCGAAGAAGACGTTATCAGTGAGAAGATTGAATTGTGTCTTCAGGCATTTGACTCGCTTGATTTACCTGATGTAAATATGGAAATGTTTAAGAAACGCGTGCGAAGACAAATTGAAGCATCTTACCGCGTATTTCAAAGTCCTACTGATCCGTTAAAGATTTTATTGAATGCTCCTGTAAACTGTGGAACAATCCTTTATGACGAAACCAAAACTGTGGCTGGACAAGATCAAATTCCGTTTGGGAGGAAAAGTCAGCATCAGGCGCCCTTATCAATGCGAAATACTTCGAAACTTACCAAAAGAAATTTTTTTGGCATTTCGAAGTGGAGTTGTACGCTCTCGGTTGCAAGATGTTGTTGATAACATTTCCCTCGCTGAAAATAATAAGTGCTATGCGATATCATTCACAAGGATGGAAGCTGTTGTTGTATTATTCTCTGTGTTGTCAGGAATGCCAGAAGGGACAGTCAGGTCATACTTCACGAGGAGAGTGCAAAATGGAAGAGCTAAAGTTATAGTAAACTTGGAGAAAGACTTTGTCTTCCTTTACAAGATCAAAGCTGGTCAACTCTTGATAACATTCCATTATGGATTATGGAACAAGTCTGGCTTCCCACTCCATAGCTAAGTTACAGTATCATTATTGCTTATTTTCCATACCTGACAATGAAAGACTGCATGATTCTAGTTGGTTTTTGGTAACAGTGTTTTAATGAGTAAATAGCTTAAAATTGAATTCAACTTATTCAATATTGATATTTAATAACATGTCAACAAACTTTGTAACAAGAGTAAATAGTATTGTCTAAAAATCAATACAAAGTTATTTTGAATACAAATTATGCAATTGTAGGCTGTTGTTAAAAATGAGTTGCTTACTGTTGCCCATTTATGTTTTTGAAATTAAACATAACTGTTTAAATGCTAATACATGAACATGTCAATAAACTTTGTAACAAGACTAAATTTTAACCAGCATAATCTAAAAGTTCAGTTTAAATTATTTTGAACAGTGCAATAAAGTTGTACAATAAAGTTATAGGCTGGAATGAGAAATGTTGTAGTTGTAGGTTGTTAAAATGCTCTGTTGATTGCTGACTTCTGAGGACTTACAGTAAGCTAATCCTAGTTTTTGCAGCTACTATACAGAACAGAGATTCTTGTCTACAGTGATCTTCCCTAGTTGAACACTCTTCTCAATTTGGGCTCTGTAGTTATGTGAACAATAACAGCACTTGTCTTCTTCAGGCCCTTTGTCAAAGCCACAAAAACAGGCTTGTCCATTTGTTACCCTTAGTGGTATATAGGTTTGCTTAGATCTAGAAATATCTTCTCCCCCATAGCCCCTTTCTCTGAGCCAGATAAGGTGAACAAATTCGTGCTGAAAAATCTGCATCCATCTTGCATGATGATTGGTATTCTGGCTATACCTTCGAATTGCCATATGCTTGGCTTCTCGGCCCTCCATAGACACTGCATTTA
>BOPM01001885.1:8490-19904 GCA_022179025.1 Porites australiensis
AACATCAAATAGCAAATTACAATAACCTGATACAACAGTAAAACATTAACACCACCGTGGTTTTACATCCGCTTAGCTAAATTGCAAATTGAATCCAAGGGGAATGCTGACACGGCAGATTCTCTGTCTAAAGTAATCTCTAATGCCCAGAGGGATTGGTTGCAACGCAGGACAAGCCAGACAAAAGTTTCTAATTTTTTTTCAAAATCGTGACCTTGAGAGACAATAGACTAAATTTACAGTACAGTACTCACACATTTAATACAAAGCAGGGACTTTGTCTCGAGATACGTGTAAAGCCAACTCGACCGGTCCAACTCTGTTCACGTTTCGTTTTTAATACAGTTATGTTTATCCTTCCGTGATTAATGTTGTATAATCATGTATATATTAAAGATAAAAGATCAAATTCTTAACATTGCATCCCGGATTTTTATTTAAACATTGTAATCGTTATGTACATCTGTCAAGATGCCACTTAAAATAGAACGCTCGTGAAATCTGACCCTACCCCGTTAATACGACCACCCCGTTAATACGACCAAATTTTCATGGCCCGTTGGTGGTCGTATTAACGGGGTTCCACTGTATAAGTCAAGCCTCAATCTTCGGTTCAATGTAAGACGTTATCAGTTGTGTTTTGAATCAAGATGAAGATTAGGTTTCTTAAGTTTACCAAAAGGTCATGTGAAATCGCCAAATTATCTCCTAAAAACGTTTTAGTCATTATCTCTACTAATTGTAACGTTACAAAACCTAACCCATCTTCTTATTTCAGTTTCGAAGTTTTTGAGAAAGAGTTTTCTTTCGCCTGTTTGTTTAAACTTGTTCGCCTTTAAGAAACCTGCGGTGACAGTTCTGAAAATGAAAGCCTTTACGAAAAGGCTTTCTGAAGCGTTCTAAAGCCATAATGTGAGCTTTAACATAGTAGAGAATATGACAATGCTTTTGCAAAACGAGGACATATTTAAAACCTATTTACCATGACGCCAATAAGGCCTTGGCAGAGCATGAAGTGAGGTTATGCCACCATATCCCGTGCATACCGTTCAACGTAAGCGCAGGAAGTGGTTTCGATAAGTTAAACGCCAGAACTAAAACATTAGAATCTTGTGGTTTTCAAACCATCCACTGTCTGAACCAAAACTGAAGAATATTCCATTCTCAATCAAACACTATAATTTCACCTTTTTTACCAAACATGGAGATGCCATTGCTTGCTTTCTCAAATGAGATTTTTTGTCACGGTTTATCCTCGTTCAAGTGTGACTATATCTTGGTAAGAAAAGGTATTAATAGCAAGTTTCAGCCCGTTCAGTATTTAGAAATAGCTTGTGACCTCTTGAAAACGTTTTCACTATGATGGTATATTAAGGAAAGTTTCAATCGTAAATTCAATTTTCTAAGCAGCGTAACAAGGCGACCTGGTGAGTACTGTCTATTTATCTATTTTTTATGTGGTTTTCGTTTTCGTCGTATTTATAGAGGTACAAAATAGAGACCTTTAGATTCGAGGACGAGAACGACTACGAGTACGAGATTTGATTTACAGTTTTTTCGCGTATTGTCAAAAAATCGACACCCCGAATTCTTCATTGTACTTTTTTTAATGAGGAAAGTTAGCTCGATTGTTTTTATTGGAGAAGGTTAAGCCCTCTCTCGATCGCAAAATGATGAAACTTTGATAACTTTTTTCTGCCGCTTAAGGCCCAGTTCAAACGTCGAATTTCACATGTGCCGAATTAAATTGCTATTTTAGTCCACTAAAATAGTTAAATACGGCATTTGATTCAAACGTCGAATTTATCTCACTGAACTCTGTCTAATTTAACTCTCTTCGCTGTCAATATTCCCAGTAATATAATAATAATTTACTAAAATTCATTCATTAAGTTCGGCGCATGTGAAATGCGACGTTTGAATCAAAAGTCGAACCTAAGTCGAATCTTCGACTGTTTCAGTCGCAGATACGGCAAACGTTGCATTTGATTTAAACAGTCGAATTTAATGGATTCAAACGTCGCACTTCACATGCATTTAACTCTCGCGTTAAGTTCGGCACTTGTGCAATTCGACGTTTGAAGACATTGTCGCTAAAACTCGTTGTAGAATGACAACGGCCATCACGTTTTCCCGCCAAAAATGACGCTGGTTCACGCGCGCGCACCGCTTGGTATAAGAAAATCTCGTCGTCGTAGTCGTCCTCGTCTTAGAAGACTTCGAATCTAAAGGTCTCTAATAATCTTCCGTCACCCCGATTTTTTTTTTAGGAGAGAGGGCGGCTGTGCACGGGGTAAACGACAGCAAACGAAAACAATTTGTCTCTTTTTTAGCACTAAAGGAAGACTGTCATGTACAGCACAGAAGAAGTTGTCCAGGCCATCAAGATTGCATATCGTGTTTCGTCGTACCTTTTAAGAACAAATCGTGTTCAAAAAGCCATCGAGTTATGTAAGGAAAATGTGTTTCTTGTTAACCACAAGACACTGGAAAATATAAAGGAGTTTGCCAGTTGGTCCAAGATAACGGTACATCTACAAATGATTGCAGGGTACGAGCTTACCAACGATTACAGGAATGCAATCGAAATTGGCAGAAAACTCCTCATCATTTCTCTCGAGACTGGCGAGAGAGCATTAGAAGGAGCAATAACATTTTCTCTGGCGCAATTATATAGAATCCAGTGCGATTATAATGAAGCAATCGAGCTTTTCACAAGGGCACTAAGCATCGCGAGAGAAACTAAAGAAAACCATTTGGAAAGCCGTTGCTATTCACACCTAGCAAGTATCTTTCAGTCTTTGGGTGTATACGTCAAGGCTACAGAATACGGCGAAAAAGCTCTTGCAATGGCAGAAAAAAACGGCGACAGGGAAGAAGAAGCGAAGTGCTTTGTAAACTTAGGATGCATCTGTGTGTACTTTTGTGAATATGTCAAGGCTAAAGAATATTACGAAAAAGCGCTTGCAATCGCAGAAAATATTGACGACATGGAAACAAAAGCCAGTTGCTATGGGAACCTAGGACTTCTCTCTCACTACCTCTGTGAATTTTTAAAGGCTAAGAAATATCAAGAAAAAGGACTTGCAATCGCACAAGAAATTGGCCACAGGAAAATAGAGGGCGCATGTTATGGAAACCTAGGAGGTGTGTTCCTGTCTCTTGGTGAACATGTAAAGGCTAAAGAATGTCAAGAAAAAGCACTTGCAATCGCAGAAGAAATTGGCGACAGGGAAGCAGAAGCCAAATGCTATATAAACCTCGGAAACAGTATTCATACTCTCGGTGAATATGTCAAGGCTGTAGAATGTCACGAAAAAGCACTTGCAATCACAGAAGAAATTGGCGACAGAAAAACAAAAGCCGCATGCTATGTAACCCTGGGAACAGACTTTGAGTCTCTCGGTGAACAAGTCAAGGCTAAAGAGTATCACGAAAAAGGACTTGCAATCGCACAAGAAATTGGCGACAAGAAGATAGAAGCCCATTGCTCTGGATACTTAGGAAGCAGCTATCAGTACGACGGTGAACATGTAAAGGCTATGGAATACTTAGAAAAAGCACTTGCAATCGCACAAAAAATTGGCGACGTGGGGATGGAAGCCGTATGTTACGGAAACATAGGAAAAGTCCTTGAGTGCCGCCGTGAATTTGCCCAGGCGACAAAATATCACTTAAAAGCACTTGAAATCGCAGAAAAAATTGGCCACAGGAAAACAGAGGCCGCATGCTATGAACACTTAGGAAAATTCCTTCGTAATGTCGGTGAGTGTACAATGGCTAAAGACTTTCTTGAAAAAGCGCTCTTTTTGTGTAGAGAGGCTGGAGAAATTGAAAGAGAGACAGCACTTCACTTATTTATTTCACTTTACATGATTCAAGACGACAACATACCTGAAGCTAGATTACATTTATCTGCCTGCTTTAAAAACGGAGAGGTTATTCGACGTTTTCTGCAAGATCATGACCACTTCAAGATATCGCTTCTTGACAAGTTCGGTACTAGATATTACCGAAAGATCAGTCATTTGATTTGCCTTGAGGGATACCCTAACGAAGGTCTTTACACAGAGGAGATTGGACGAGCCAGAGCCCTGGCAGACTTAATGACTGCCCAGTACTCTATAAAAAACGAAATATCAGTCGATCCACAGGCATGGTTTGGTACTGAGAGGATAGTGAAGAAAGAACACAACTGTGCCTGTCTTTACATTTCATACTTCGAGAAATTTATAGATTTGTGGGTTACCAAGGTACACGACCAGTTATTTTTCCGGAAAATGAACGTAAATGACTGTTTTGCTGGCAATGGACCAATAAACGATGTGGCTGACGTTTTCTCCACCGAAATCTTCAGACAGGCACATGACGTAGTTCAAAGGCAATGCGAGGATCGATCCTGGTTTTCTTCAAATGTTCGCTCCGAGCAGACGTGCAAGTCATCTAAAGAAAACAGGCTCACAGGGTTCCGTCCTGTATGGGAGGATGAGGACCACCAGCAGCCAATCCTAACTCTTGCAGATGGCTACAAAATGGTCATCGCTCCTGTGGCCGACTTACTTGATAAACCTGAAATCATCATTGTTCCTGATCGCTTGTTTTTCAGACTTCCATTTGCAGCGTTAAAGGACGAAGGAGGAAAGTATTTATCAGAGTCTTTCAGGATTCGAATCGTTCCCTCTTTGTCGACTCTCAAACTCATTCAGGAAAGTCCAGCAGACTATCACAGTCAGACCGGTACACTTATAGTGGGGGATCCTGAGGTTGGTGAGGTGCTTTACAAAGGAGATCTTTTGTGGGTAAAGAGGCTGCCTTTTGCAGGTGAGGAAGCAGAGATGGTTGGAGAACTGCTGGGTACTCAGCCTCTGCTCGGGAAGAAAGCAACAAAGGAGACGGTTCTCAAACGCATACATTCAGTAGGTCTCATACATTTCGCTGCGCATGGTGATGCGGAACGAGGAGAAATTGTTCTTGCCCCTCCACCCTTCATTGATAGAAAACCTCAAGAACAAGACTACTTGTTGACCATGGCAGACATCTCAAAAATTAGGCTACGAGCCAAACTGGTAGTCCTTAGCTGTTGTCACAGTGCAAAAGGACAGATCAGAACAGAGGGAGTGGTTGGAATAGCTCGGGCATTTTTAGGATCTGGTGCACGTTCAGTGTTGGTTGCACTGTGGGCCATAGAAGACGAAGCAACAAAGCAGTTCATGAGTCGTTTCTACGAGCACCTTGTAGATGGTGAAAGTGCTAGTGAATCTCTTCACCAGGCCATGAAGTGGATGAGAGAAAACGGATTCTCCAAGGTGCAGCAATGGGCACCTTTCATGCTGGTTGGAGATAATGTAACATTGGATTTTCAGAAGTTAAGGTTAGTAGAAACTTATTGACATCCTGGGTTTTGAGACAAAAATGGTCGAGTCCCGGCTCATCACGAGTATCGAGAGTGTCCGCTAAATATGGATAAAGGGGTTATATTATACAGAAACTGAGGTGTTGAGTCGGTTGGGGAGTGAAATACAGGTTTATTAACTGATTTGATAGATAAGTCAATTGACCCAGCACAGTACAGAGATTTCAAAGCTTCCGCTTCGTTGTTCTTAGCTCGGTAGATAAAACCAAATTTTTGAGCTTAATATGGAGTTCGCTAAAATACAAAATACAAGTTTACTGTGAAGGAGAGGCTTGTAAGCGGAAAGACAGAAAGGCGTGTTCAAATAAGACAGATCTACGATTATTAAAGTTCTTCTGTTCTTTTATCTTTCAGAGAAGCAAGCCATGAAACACTCGCGAAACCTCCGATAGAAACCAAGTCAACAGAGTGAACGGCCAATATAAACTTTCTTTGGGACAAACCTTCAGTCGATAAAGTGAACACTAACAGTTAACTATGATAAATATATTTTTGTCTCTAATTTTATAATTATCAGTTATGGCAAACTCTTAGATCACCTATCGAACTAGCTAATCAAGAACTAATCAAAACCAAGTTGTGGTACCTTCTTACCCCTGCACTAGTATTTAAAAAGTTTTGAATTTTTTTTCGGAGTTTCTATCTCCAGTAGTCGCCAAGACGCTCTCAGAGTTGGAAAAAAAAATCATGAGAGCTGTATCGAGATAGTTTAGGATGAATGTTTCTTGGTTAACCTGCCAAATCTGGAACGGCTTAAGCCTAGAACATGGAAATTCAGTATCCGTAGGAGAATGAAAGAATAATTATAGAAATATCATGAGAAAGAAGCAGGAATTTTTATCATTTTATAGCTTGATTTTCTTGTATATGTTGATAGTCATAGCATTAGCTCTTAATTGTTATTTTAGATATGACCACTCGTTTACTAGTTTTTGTAACTCTTCCATGTTAACCTCTTTATACATAATAAAGAGTATAATATCATGATAATTATTATTTGTTTATTATTATTATCGTCACAAATATATCGAAAACTAACCAATCCAAACCGCCAAATGTCTACAGTAAACGAAGAACAAGTAAAATAATCATGACCTCATACACTGCTATAACAACTACGATGTCAATATAACCCTGGTCATAACAAATAGACCTTTCCCGCATTCAGCTCCAGTGAAGCGACAATGAAACGAGGTGACGGTTTGGGTGCAGGACAATTTAATGAATGTCATTGTATTGTGTCACTAATATCCACACACAATGCAGTTTGTAATATATTGTCCACCCAAACCTAGACCTTCCTGGAGGATCATTACTTTGTTGTGGTCACGGGGCTTGTGTAACTCAGTGACCCGGAGAGCTGTGCCAGTCGGAGCTTAGCTCCTGGCAGGGCAACCCGGACAAGTCGAAAGGTAGAGGTCAGACGAAAAGTGATCCACTGACCCTCCAGGTTGAGGGTTGGGTACTGGGCTAACATTCCAGTCCCGTAGAAAGTCTTTAGACATAGAAACAGCAAAAGAAGAAACCAAAACAACCGGAATGGGGATGTAATGGGCTTCCAGAGGAAGCTGGCCCAGAACAGACAGGTGTGGAGGACCTTCGTTACTGCCCTTTATGCCTTCATGTCTTGCAAACCTAACCCATCATATTTCCAGTTTCGATGTTTAAGAGCACGAGTTTTCTTCGCCTGTTTGTTTAACCTTGTTTGCCTCATGAAAACCCGGAAGGCAGCTGAAACTAAACCCGATCGAAACAAAAAATACACCAAGCAAATATATTACCGGTAGTTGGAGCGAAATTTTAAATTCTAAAGGCATAAAATGAGCTTGAAAATAAAAGGGGACATGAAGGTATTTTTACATAAAGAGGGCATAATTAATAACTATTTACCATAACATCAAGGAGGCCATGACCGTGCACAAGATGAGTTCATTTTCTAGCATATCCTGTACCATTTAACCTTAGCTCAGCAAGTGGTTTCGATAAGTTAAACGTCAGAACTAAAACAGTAGAATCTTGTGGTTTTCAAACCTTCGATTGCTTGAACCAAAACTGAAAAATATCCCATTCTCAAGCAAACACTTTAATTTCACCCTACCATATAGGGATTCCAGTGTATGCGTACTCAGATTAGAGTTTTCATCATGGTTTATTTTCGTTCAAATGTGACTGTGTACCTTAGAGAGAAAACGTAATAATAGCACGTTTCAGCTCGTTCAATATCAAGAAATAAATGATGACCTCTTGAAAGCACTTTCACTATGTTGCATGGTATATTAAGGGACGTTTCAACGGTAAATTCAGTTGTCTAAGTAACGTAAAAAGGCGACCTGGTAAGTACAGTTTATTTTTCTCTTTCTCATGTTAATCTTGTGACCGTGTGATAAAAAACAGCAACAGACTACAGAAAAACTGGATCGTCATAGGACTACCTCAGTCGGTAGAGCGCTTGACTTCTGAGCGGGAAGTCGCAGGGGGCCAATACTCAGGTTCTTAAAATAACTGACAGATGAACGTACTGCCTTTGCTTAGCTTGTTCACCAGCTTTTTTAAATGTGAAGTATTGATTTTATTGAATTCTTCGAAATAAAACGGTTTAGTTTCTCAGTAATCAGTACTCAGAGGTCCCATGATTTATTTCACGACGAAAAGCTAGCAAACAGTGAAGCCGCTAATGAACTGGCGAAAACTACTTCACTTGACTCACAAGTTTATTATTAAGCCAATCGTGCTGAAAAGGCAAGCGCGACACAAATTTCTAAGACTGCAGGAAAACGCAAGCGAAAAAAACACGGAAAAAAAGACTAACAAAATAGGAATTCTGGATGCACTTCTCTTAGCAATCTTACCGGTGTGTTCTTAACGCCATGGAAACGACGTGCAACTGGACCGTAGTATATGCAGACTCGCAACTAAAAGGCCTTTCTATATTTTCGCTTTGACACTCCGGCTGCAGATCCACAAAAAGAAGAGAGATGAAAATTTAACGCTGATAACCATTTACAACTTTGAGTTAGCGAAAGAGTCTGAAGAATGGTTTAAAATTAAAACAAAGAAATCTTTATTCATGACCGCCATATTTCTGAATTTTCTCGTTGTTCATGTTTTTTCTCGTCTTTCTTAGCTCTAAAAAGACTGCCATGTACAGCAAGGAAGAATTTGTCCAGGCCATCAAGATTGCATATAGTGTTTCGTGGTACCTTTTAAACACAAATCGTGTTCAAAACGCCATCGAATTATGTAAGGAAAATTTGTTTCTTGTTAACCACAAGTTACTGGAAAGTGAAAAGGAGTTTGTCATTCGGCGCAAGATGATGGTTCATATACAAATGTTTCTGGGGTACAAAGACACTAAGGAACACAGCAATGCAATCGAAATTGGCAGAAAGATTATTGCCGCTTCTCGAAACACTGGCCAGAGAGATTTAGAAGGAGAAATGACCATTTTACTGGCCCAATTATATAGACACCAGTGCAATTATAATGAAGCAACAGAGCTTTACACCAAAGCACTAAGCATCGTGACACAAACTGGGAACAAACAAAGGGAAGGACTTTGCTACATAAACTTAGGAAACATCTTTCAGTGTCTGGGTGTATGTGCCAAGGCTACAGAGTATCACGAAAAAGCACTTGCAATTGCACAGGAAAATGGCGACAGAGAAACAGAGGTCGCATGCTATGGAAACCTTGTACGTACGTTTGCGTCCTTTGGAGAATATTTCAAGGCTAAAGAATATCAAGAAAAAGCACTTGAAGTCGTAGAAAAGAATGGCAATTGGAACGAAGAAGCTGCATGCTATGGAAACCTAGGAAGACTCTCTCTCTCTCTCTCTGTGAGTATGCCAAAGCTAAAGAATATCAAGAAAAAACACTCGCAATTGCAGAAAAAGTTGGCGACAGGAAAACAAAAGCCGAATGCTATTTAGACCTAGGAATTATCTTTCAGTCCCTAAGTAAATATTTCAGGGCTAATGAATATTACGAAAAAGCACTTGCAATCGCGATAAAAATTAGCGACCGGGAAACAGAGGCTACATGCTATGCAAACCTAGGAAGTAGCTTTGCGTCTGTTGGTGAATACATCAAGGCTAAAGAATATGAAGAAAAATCACTTGCAATCGCCAAAACCATTGGCGACAAGAAAACAGAGGCTACATGCTATGGAAACCTAGGAAGTATCTTCGAGTCTGTTGGTGAATACGTCAGGGCTAAAGAATATCAAGAGAAAACACTTGAAATCGCAGAAAAAATTGGCGACTGGAAAGCAAAAGCTACATGCTTTTTAGGGCTTGGTAGTATATTTCAGACTCTCGGTGAATATGCCAAGGCTAAAGAATATCAAGAAAAGGCACTTGTTATCGCAAAAAAAATTGGCGACAAGGAAATAGAAGCTGCATGCTATGGAAGTCTGGAGACAAACTCTTACTCTCTCTGTGAGTATGTCAAAGCGAAAGAATATTGCGAAAAAACCGTTGCAATTGCAGAAAAAATTGCCAGCAAGGGAACAGAGGCGGTAAGCCGTGAACGCCAAGGAAGACGTTTTCTTTCACTCGGTGAATTTGTCAAGGCTAAAGACTGTCTTGAAAGAGCGCTCGCATTGTACAGAGAGACAGGGAAAATAGAAAGAGAGCCGCTACTTCACTTGCTTATTTCACTTTGTTTGATGAATGCTGGTAACATGCCTGAAGCTAAATCACATTTCTTTGCTTGCATTAATAAGGGAGAGGTAATTCGACGTTTCTTGAAAGATCATGAACAATTCAAGATATCGTATTTTGACAAGGTTGGTTTTCTTTATCGAATTATCAGTCTTGTGCTTTGCTTTAGGGGGAATCCTCATGAGAGTCTTTACGCGGAGGAGATTGGACGAGCAAGAGCCCTGGCAGACCTAATGTCAAGCCAGTACTCAATAGAAAACGAAATATCCGTCCATACACAGGCACAGGCGCCGGCAGGTATTGAAAAGATCATGAAAACACAAAATAACTGTGCTTGCCTTTACATTTCATACTTTGCAAAATGTATCAATCTGTTTGTTATCAAAGCAGATAAAGAATTACTTTTGCGATCAACAATCGTGAAATTCTGTTTCGCTGGGTCAAAAAGCAGAGTGTCTGACATTTTTTACACCGAAAAATTCAGAGAGGTACATTGTTTGGCTCCAGGTCAGTGCGAGGATCGATCCTGGCTTCCTTCAAATGTTCGCTCCGAGCAGACGCGCAAGTCATCTCAAGGAAATAGCCACCCGGGGTGCCGCCCTGTAGAAGAGGATGAAAACGAACAGCAGCCCATCCTTACTCTTGCAGATGGCTATAGAATGATCATCACTCCTGTAGCCGACTTTCTTGATAAACCTGAAATTATCATTGTCCCTGATCGCTTGTTCTTCCGAGTTCCATTTGCAGCGTTAAAGGACGAAAGAGGAAAGTATTTATCAGAGTCTTTCAGGATTCGAATCGTTCCCTCTTTGGCGACTATCAAGCTCATTCAGGACAGTCCAGCAGACTATCACAGTCAGACTGGTGCACTGATAGTGGGAGATCCTGAGGTTGGTGAGGTGTTGTACAAGGGAAATCTCCAGCACGTATCAAGGCTGCCTTTTGCAAGCGAGGAAGCAGAGATGGTCGGAGATTTGCTGGATATACAACCCCTACTAGGAAAGAAAGCAACAAAGGAGACGATACTCCAAAGCATACATTCAGTAAGTCTCATACATTTCGCTGCCCATGGTGATGCGGAACGAGGAGAAATTGTTCTTGCCCCTCCACCCCTCATTGATAGAAAACCTCAAGAAGAAGACTACTTGCTGACCATGGCAGACATCTCACAAATTCGGCTGCGAGCCAAACTGGTAGTCCTTAGCTGTTGTCACAGTGCACAAGGACAGATCAAAACGGAGGGAGTGGTTGGAATTGCTCGCGCGTTTTTAGGATCTGGTGCACGTTCAGTGTTGGTGGCACTGTGGGCCATACAAGACGAAGCAACAAAGCAGTTCATG
>BOPM01001887.1:0-7500 GCA_022179025.1 Porites australiensis
ATCTGAAAGCTAAGACGTGGGGTCAAAAAGAGCAGGACAAGTACCAAATGTTTTAACTTATCTATTTGTGATATAAATAATATGTTACTCCTAGTTTGTATTGATACCCTTTCAATCACCTGTTGATAGATCTCCTTTTCGCTTCTTAGCGCCGTCCGAAGATACTGTTGACTGGGAATCTATAAAAAAGTGAAATTAAAGCAGAAATTTATGTTTTAGATACGAAGTTAAAAAAAATAAGAGAAGTTAATAAAAATTATGTCTAATTCTGAAATAACAAATTTTTATATGGTAGTGAGTAAACTGTTTCAAGAGCCATAATAGGACTATTATGGCTCTTGACTATTTACAATCGTCCCTGCAAACGAGAGTATCTACGTAACTATGGTCCCGAGTAGGACCGTACGGCCGACGACTAAGTTTTCTTTAGAACTAGTCCTTTTCATTTACAGTCAGAAATCTGTTTAAAAGCTTGTGCACATTTATCTTATGAGTCACCGTACCGTATGACTGAAACTTAAAATAATTATGCCCGCCGTTAAACGAGACAAAAACAGCCATCGCTGAAATCCCCGTTGCGACGCTTTCCTCAACCAAAACCCGCCAAATATACAAAACACAACAAAAGAATATAATCTTGATCGCAGTTGTAGTTCTTTTCGTGGCGGCAGTGGAATAACTTGAAAAGTTAAAAACGTAAAACGACAAAAGGCTTCACTTTTCGGTAAACAAATTTTAAGCTCCTACTGGTTTTTGTCCGTCAATATTCACCTATCAAAATCTAGACCAATCTTGGTCGAGGTTGTCATTTGTAGGCGGGAACAAGGAGGGGTGGCTCGGTGACACGTAAAAGAGGAAAAGCAAGTCAAATGTTTGCATGTATATTACTAACAAGTAATCAGACGGTTATTCTCGTACAATTTGGGATAAATAAGCAGTAGTAAATTTTTCAAAGACCACAAAATTAATTACAATGTGGTTAACCTTTGAAAAATTTACTTGGGCTGATTCATCCCAAATTGCACTCGAAATCATGTGATTACCTGTGATGATAATAATAATAATAATAATAATAATAATAATAATAATAATAATGGTTTATTAACAGTGTATCCACCTAGT
Organism: Porites australiensis; assembly: GCA_022179025.1. Classification (NCBI taxonomy): domain Eukaryota; kingdom Metazoa; phylum Cnidaria; class Anthozoa; order Scleractinia; family Poritidae; genus Porites; species Porites australiensis. The sequence goes on from BOPM01001887.1 coordinate 1,123, forward strand.
GGCTTTTCACCTGTTAAAAACTACAATATAAAAAAAATGAAAAACTATAATATACTACAAATAAAAAAAAAATGAATTGAAATCTACAATATAAAAAGCAAAACTATCTGACAATAAAAGGATATTGTATAAAAAAATAAAAATGTTATAAAGATTAGTAATAGTAATACATCCCTATATGCAATTTACAAACTATTTGTGACCCTCCACAGGATTTTAATGCTAAAGGTGAAAGCACGCTCTTGATTATCTTCAGTTTCTCGGTCACCAAAATACAGTTCATCGACGCTTTCCAAATTTTCAAAATCTTGCGAATTTAAACTCATCAGTGTGCCATTTCGTGAACGCTCCATCGTAACTGATTAACTGTTTCTGTACTCAAGAAACGATTGATAACACATTCATGCGTCAGTGATGCGTGCAACGGAGACAAACATCAGTTAATTAATGACTGTTTTAGCGCTTTTTGAATAGTAAACAAAAAATGTCTTTTTTAACGGAATTCCGAAATTGTATGGTGCTTTTTTGTTTGATTCACTTCGACCAGTTATCAATGCTGATTAAATCCGCTGAAAACCCAAGCCATTTTTATCGTCTTAGCAGTTTTAGTAATCAAGCGTGTTCAGCGCGTTTTACCCAAATTGCACGCTAAGCGTGCTATAATTCGCACACTTACCGTGACATATGGCACGCTCCAAAAAAACAAAAGGTCTAGCGTGTTAAATTTACCAAAACAAAGGCAAGAGTGTCCGTCTTTGTTTTTTCAATTTAATATGCGCATATACGCGATCTACGGCACGCTAAGCGTGTCGTGAGCGTGCTTTCACCTTTAGCATCAAATTCCTGTGGAGGGTCACATTTACTTCAGTAAGTCTAAGGAACACACCGTACCCTTATTTCTCAAATCGAATTGCCTTCCCCTTCCTAGCCTATTTTTCAGAGATTGTAGCTATTTATTGTATGATATCAACAGACAGACAGCACCAGTTAGTATACTCAATTAGTTCGTTAAAACAAGTCAGATTCATAACTACAGAACAAGATCTGTCTCTAGCGACTCGTTTTATGTTAAGTTATCTAGAACCGATAAAATATATGCCTTTTTCACGAGAATCGGTACCCAAATTTGGAACTCTATTCCTTATTCCATTAAAATACTTAAACATTCGTCCTTTCGTAAAAAAAATAAAGGAATTATTACTAAATTTCTTGCGGTCAGAAGATGATTATGTCGAAGTCTCCCGTCTTGTTAAGTTATTTAATACTTTAGGTTAACCTCTTTTCGTAATCGTTATGTACTTGCCTTGTTTTATGTTAGTTTATTCTATTTAATGTATAGTAGTGTCTTCACTGTTATTTAGTCCATGTATATATAAATCTTGTACTTGAAATATGTCTTCAGCTCCCCGGCCTCGATTAGTTTATAAGCTATTTGCGGGTGGGAAAGTAATGTAATTAGTTATATTTCCAATTTTCAATAAAATTTGTTGTTGTTGTTGTTTGCTGCTAAAACGCTGTTTACGACGCCATATTCAGAGCAAGTCACGAAACGAGTTCAAAGTAAGATTTTCGCTTTTTCTCGCCACGTCCGTGTTACAATCGGATCAATGTCAGAACAAACACAACAACAACAGTTTATCCGTAAAGAATTCAAGGTGGCGACTAAGAAAACGGCGTTTCGCGACGAACATTAAGGGCGATTTCGGGGCTGTGATAGACTGCACTCTGGACAAATTGATTTGAAAAGATGAGAGTTTATGATACCTCACTAAAATTTGCCAGGTTTATTCGCATAAAGTCAAGGAAAAACATCCTACATTCCCGGCAATAAGACAATATCTCCGAATTTTTGGCGACGCCTTCAAGTTTAATACAGGGTATTACACAAAATTCAACCTCTATATCTCAAGAAAAAATTGCCAAACAATACCGGGAATTTAAAGGTAAAGTAACAATCTAAGTAATCTAAGTCAGTTCCAATTATTCTTTTATTCCTAGTTGTCGAGGAAAAGCCAGAAATATGCCATTCATGATTTTTTGAGCCTGCGATATATATCGGAAATCGCACTTTAGGTGTCAAAATTGACACCTACCTCAGATATCAATTTTCTGAGCAATTTTTAGTTGGGGAAATTCTTTATTATTTGAGAAATATATTTTTTTAACGATTAGGTTTAAAGAAGATCCAATACCTTAAATAAAATTACTGCTGTTGTTTTTGATGTATATCAGTCAGTGAATTATTACACTACTATAGTGTAACGGCAACAAGTGCCTTAGGAAAACGCACCTTTGAGTAATCTGGTTATTCATAAACAATCTATTGCTATTACATGAAGGATATATCTATTTGGCGTAAGCGTAACATGAAAGAATAACCAGTAATCTAACAGTCACCACGCCCTTTGCTTATGGGTAATAGATGGGTAATAGTGAGGGAATAGCTAGAAAAAAAAAACGTTTTGCATACCAGGCTCACAAGAAGATTCTGATATTTTACGCTTGCGGCTATTTTGTGACTGGGAGCTTCTAACTGTTGATATTTCAGTTTGATTTCCTGATGCAGCTTCAGCATGCTTTTCACAGTTACTAACCAGGGACGCTTCAGAAACAAGCTGCTCGTCTACCCAGAAATTGGCTCTTGGCTGGTTATCATTTTCCATAGAAGGCTCTGCGAAAACAAGCAATGATACAATGTAGCTAAAAATTCTATTAACAAAAAATTCATGTACGAGTCGAAGTATGCCCATCACTCCTCCAGTTGTGAGTTCCCGGGGTAGGGCATCTGTCATCAGAGGTCTCCCAAGAAGTGGGAATTTATCATTATTGAATTTTAAAATTTCGATTCCTTCTAAATATCGGCAAAAACAGGTAAACAGGTAAACAGGTAAAAACCTCTGCATTATTACAACCTTGTGATCACTGGGATGTGCATACAATTAACGAGGCAGCGTAATAGTGCTGTACCTAATAATCAATCGAGCCATCTGGGAACTTTGAGATATGTATTCGCCAACATTTTTGTCAGGTTTCACGACAAAAATTGTAAGCAAACGTTTTTTTGTTGGTTTTCATTTTTGTTTCTATTGTTTCCTTATTATACGCTCTTGAAAAAATGACACTTGACACTCTTACCATAAGCTAAGCTGATCATCTTGTTAACAAGCTCTGTTATCTGGTTGGCCCAATTGTATTTCCTGCCATAGGAATCGCGCAGATTTTCCACTTCCTCAAGACGGCTTTTCCTGTCCTTGGCCCAGACTTTTTTTATGGCTGCTGTCCAATCGGCGGGGTTTTCTGAGTCAACAACAAATAACGAACCAAAAGGTAAACTGTATAGTGCCTCTCCAAAACCCGAATTGTGACTGACGAGCACAGGCAGACCAGCTGACATTGCTTCGAGTCCTGTTAGTCCAAAGCCCTCTGTTCTTGAAGGCATGACTGCAAGATCCATTTCTTGGAACAAGCGCTTCAAACTATCTCGATCCTCAACGAATCCTCTTACTTTCAATCGACTTGCAGGAGCACCACACTTGATTAACCGCTTCGCTATTTCTTCGTGTTTTCCACCCGGTGCCCCAACAAACACAAGACGAGTATTTTGTAATGTAGCAATTGCTTTCGCAGCGATGTCAAATCCCTTTAATTCGAAATCTTCTACGGCTCCACGACCAAACAACAAGACACTGCGATGTTGTCTTTCGCTGGGATCCTGTTTTACACTCTCAAACTCTTCAAATACTCCAGGAGTAAAGTGAAAGACATGGTCATCTTTTTTGTACCCGCGAAGATATGAGCGAAAGGCTTCGCTCAACTTAGCTCCTACTCCTACAACATGATCAGCCAGTTTACACAGTTCTACTTCGGTCTTGCGATTTTCTTCGCCCTTTGAAATTGGATTAAAATGGTTTTTAAACATCCCAAGTTCCTCAGGGTCTGTGTGTACCACTTGAACCCATTTGCACTTTTTAGAGTTTTTAATGACTTGTGCTTGTTTACCGAGTTTAACTCCATGACCTACGATTATGTCGATTTGCAAATCTTCTGGCGGAAAGCAAAGCCAATCCAGTTGTCCAAAGCCTGACAGTGGCGTTGCCTCCAAGATTTTTACATTGCGTTCAAGGGCCATCTTTCTGTCCTCCTGATTGCATTGTGGTAAAAAGAAAGTGATTTCCACTTCAGAAAATTTGGCTAACTGAATGGCTAATTCTCTGTTTATGGTGGAAAGTCCCCCATTACTTGATCCCCACTCAGAAGCCAAAATAGTAACTTTCACTTTGCGAGATCCAGGCACCCACTCATCACAAGTTTGAGCTTTCTGTGAAGTAGATGCCATGCCCAAAACTCAACGTCGTCCAAAATCTATTGTCATAGGGAAAATTAATAATAGAGAATAAATTACAACAACAACCGGGGAATAAATACTCTCATCTTAAACCTTCCCTTTTGTTTCAGTTCAAACTTTGCAAGATGGTAGAACTTTGTATTCCAAATAATCGTATGTTTTTTGTTATTCGATTTTAGTGGGTTTTGACGGGAAGATGACGTCACATAATTGACAGAAAAATGAAAATTTCAAACAATGATGTAACAAATAAGTTATTTTTATAGAGCACTATGCGATAGAACCAATTGTGAAAAAGTTGTTTGAAAAGCTCAGTTGGTAACGAAATTATTTAATTTCCTGCGATTTTGTTAGGGACATTTCAAAAGGCTGTCTCCTAAAGCAACTGAACTTTTCAAAACAGTTTTTCACATTTGTTGCTATGCCGTTGTGCTCATTAACAAGTATTTATTTGTTACGTTACTAGTTGAAATTTAAATTTTGCAACATTTATTTCTATTGTTGTTGACGTAGTTATGTAACTTGGGGACAAACACAATAATATGATAAATTTATATGTTCATAATTTCAATAATGAGATACTTGAAACACGAAAATATTAGTTTTATATGAAAGAAGACAATCGCAGTAATAGACGCCACTTTTGCAGTTGTGAAAAGAAAGCCTGAAAAAGGGCTTGTACGGGATTCGAACCCTTGACCTCTGCGATACCGGTGCAGCGCTCTACCGATTAAGCTAACAAGCCAACTGGGAGCAGGTCGTTGAACTGAAAATCCTGTACAAGCTTGAATTTTTTCAGGCTTTCTTTTCACAACTCCAAAAGTTGCGTCTATAACTGCGATGATCTTCTTTCAATAACTCTTCACCCCGCAGTTCTCATATACGATTTTCGTATATTCGTAACTTCATCATCATCCTTTGCCGGGTTGATAACGAACCTATTCAACGCCCTGCTCCCAGTTGGCTTGTTGGCTCCCAGTAGTACTGTATAGTACTTTATATGTAAGTAATGTAAATCAGTAATGCAAATAAATTAATTAAAAAAACCTTTCTGCCTAAGAATCAGTAAGAGAACTCTTGTATTCGCCGTTAACAAGGTTTTTCGAACCTATTCAGCTGCTTTCGTCAATTTTGTAAAAGTGAGCGCCAGGGGTGGATCCAGAGTAGTTCAAGTGATTTCCAGAAATCACTCAAATGTTTCCAAATCTGCGTTTGTTATTTCTCAGGTTCTTTGTTGTAGTTCAAGAAATCAATTAACCTTCTTGTTTTATTGTTTATTATGAAATAAAACAAAGAAAGAAGAGTCGCATCTCGTTATTCCATCGATCACACAGCAAACCCAGCCTTCGACGAGTCTCCGCGCGTTCGCGCGTATTCGTCCTTTGTCGATACTTCCGAGAACAACGCGACCGCAGGCCGCAGACTACCGTGCAAACTACTGACAGTCGTATATAAAGGGAAGCTTCTCCCTAGAAGTCCCTTCGTTTGTTCTTGTTGAGTTCCGATTAGATTTCATCGTTAACTTGCCACGGAGGAAGACAAGATTTTGATTTATAAACCATGGTTCGAGGCGCTCCAGTTTGTCGGAAGGAGGACTATTCTCAGCACGGTATTGGCTTGGTTTACTTTTCAAGCAAATCAGCTCATATTCGGACCAGGACAAGCTCAAGTTCGTAGAGAATGTGTGGAAACGGTTAACCAGGTGAGCTATTTGACTTCCCATTGTCAGTGGAATGTTCGAATTCTATCCGTCATTTTGTGTGGAGCTGGCTGAAAAGATTTCCCTGGCTAGCATACTCTAAATATCTAGATGGTGCATTTTGTTTACCGTGTGTTTTTTTTGGAGTCCAGTGTGGGCGAAATTCGAATAAACTAGACAAATTGTACAAGTCTCCAATCACACTTTATTTTTATTTTTTTATTCTTCTATTTTATAATTTTTAATGATACACTAGTGAGCAGCACACATACACTTCCAGTGAACATTTTCAACTTGGAAGGAGGAGAAACTATGCTCGCCCGGGAAAACGAAA
>BOPM01001887.1:12500-15815 GCA_022179025.1 Porites australiensis
ATAGCCGCAATGATCCGACGCTTGTGCACTGAATTTATCGATCCCTTGGTGTTGAGGAAATTTTAGCGAAATCGACTCATCCCCCTGAACAATGGAGAGGGCGCTGTCCGGCCGATCGGTGTCAGAGAAGTTATATGGAGGATAATGGGAAAGTGTGTTATGCACGCGACAAAGCCCGATGTCATTGACGCAGGTGGTTCCCTTCAAGTTTGTGCAGGACACAAAAGTGGAAGTAAAGTTTCAATTTATGCAATGCGCAACATCTTCTAGGCGGATGAAACAGGTGCTGTCCTGTTAATCGATGCATCAAACGCCTTTCACACCCTGAACAGAGCTGCAGCACTACATAATATCCGAGTGCTGTGTCCGACCCTGGCTACCTACGAGATATAATATCAGCAGAGGGCACCACACAGGGTGACCCTCTGTCCATGAGCCTATACGCCATAAGTCTTCAAGCACTTATAACGCGACTGCACGTCTCAAGCGCAGCAAAACAGTGTTGGTTTGCTGATGACGCAACCGGAAGTGGTTCCCTGCAAGACGTGAGGAAATGGTGGGATGAACTATCAGACAGTGGTCCACCGTTGGGTTACTTCCCTAATGCCAAGAAATGTTGTTTGATCATCAAACCGGAACGAGAACAGGCTGCCAGGGAGGTGTTTAGAGACACTGCTATTAACGTCACCTTAGAGGGCCACAAGCAATTAGGCGCGGCTCTAGGTTCTAGATCGTTCCTTGAAGAATATGTTGGGGCGAAAGTAGACGAATGGGTCATTGGAGTTACTACACTCGCAGATTTCGCCATATCACAGCCTCAAGCAAGCTATGCAGCCTTCACTTTCGGTCTGCAGCACCGTTGGACATATTTCCTAAGAACATTACCGGATATTGCAGAATTACTTGAGCCACTCGAGCGCGCGATTAATGAGGTTCTCATACCAGCTGTCACTGACCATACAGTCACTAAAGTACAGCGCCACCTCCTTGGTTTCCCTGTGCGCATGGGAGGCCTTGGATTTGCAGATCCCGTAGTGACCTCATCTTCTGAATACGAGGCTTCAATCAAAGTTACTAATCCGCTCGTGAGGCGAATTGTTGAGCAAGAGCAGCAGCCTCCAGATGCCTCAGAAATTCGAACACTGAAACTGAGCACACGAAAACAAAAAGACAACTGTCTAAGTGAGAGGTTGGAGCAGGTGAAGAAGTCCCTGCCGACAAAAGCTAAGCGAGCTGTTGAGTTAGCTACAGAGAAGGGATCACCAAATTGGCTGACCGTGATTCCCCTCAAAGAGCTGGATTACAATCTGAATAAGAAGGAATTTAGAGATGCAATCAAGTTACGGTACGACTGGGAAATAATGGACACGCCCATGATCTACGCATGCGGTGTTCATTTTAGCGTGGATCACGCAATGGTGTGTCAGCGCGGCGGATTCATTATCCAGCGCCATAACGAACTGCGCGAATTGAAAGCAGGGATGCTAAGGATGGTCTGTAATGATGTGGAAGTACAGCCGGTCCTTCAGGAGGTCACTGGGGAGACATTAAATCATGGCGCTAACAAAGCCCCTGATGCCCGTTTGGATATTCATGTTCTAGGTTTTGGGGAGAGACAGAGATCTGCATTCTTCGACGTTCGGGTGTGTCACCCTAATGCAGACTCTTACAGAGACTTGACTCGTTAGCAAATCTACAAGGAGAATGAGAACGAGAAGAAGAGGCAGTATGCGGAAAAAGTAATGGCGATCGAACAGGAAACGTTCACTCCCCTAGTTTTCACGACCACAGGTGCAATGGCGGATGAGTGTGTTAAGTACCACAGCAGACTTGCGGAGCTGATCGCAAATAAAAAGGGAGAACGTTATTCAAGCGAAATTTCCTGGATAAGAACTAAAGTATCTTTCGCCATCGTACGCTCTGCGATACTATGATTGAGAGGCCCAAGATCCAGAGGACGACAGCTAGACTTTGATGACTCAGATCTACAGATCGAAACTATAAGAGCCTGCCCGAAGTAATTATTATTTTATTTATTTATTTTTTAAAAACTTTTTAAAGAATTAGGAATTTAGGAATACGAGATTTTATTCTTTTTAACTTGTTTCTTTTTAATCTCAGAGACGGATGATTCTCTTTTGTAATAACTTAATTTAAAACTCTGGACCGCCTGCAAGAGTTATTGATCTCATCTGAGAATGTATTTGGGAGATCGTTGTTGACACAGTGATTGTATTTTTTATGACTTAATTCATTATCTCGCAGTATAAAACGTTGGAATGCTGTCCACATTATGAGTAGTATAGGGCTCATAACGTAACCTACACCACTTGAGAAGCTATACTTAGAAGTAAAAAAAGGTCGTTACGAAACCTAATACAATCCTAATATACATAATGATATGAATCTTTCTACTTAATATATAGATTTAGCCAGGGCTGAAAGCGAAGCTCCCGTTAATAAATGAGGCCCTGCCAGGGTAAATTCCGACAAGCGACATGACCCAAAAAGTAGCGACAGAGCCTAAAACGAAATGGCGACAAGCGACAACCTCCTTCTGCTAAATTGCGACAGTGACGGCAAAGCCGAGAATATGCGACAAAGAACGGTGGTTTGGCTAATTTATCACCAGTCTGAGTACCAAGAAGAAGTAATTTTCGTCAATTTTCCTTGCGCTTCAGAGGTTGTCTCTCGTCAGGGAGTTTCAGTAGACCCTTCTGAGCGCGTCGCGTTGGCCCGTCGCGTAGTCTTCATTTACGCAACCCCGCACAACTCCTGGGAGACGTTGGGACTAGGTTGTCCGTCAAATAGCTTAATTTACGCACGCTTTACATCTCTTGTAATCACTACTTTCATATAGACCATAAAGCACCTTGTTTTCCCCCTCAAAATTTTGCATAACCAATGTTTCCAAATTCTCCAGGGTATTACAGTCGTCCCAAGAGAAATCGAAAACAATGGTTATGCAAAGTTTTAAGGGGTAAACAAGGTGAATTATGGTCTATGTGAAAATGGTGAATACTTTGCTTGTTTCTGAACTTCTCATATCCTTGTCGACCTCTGTCGGACGGTGACGACGGTGGAGAGACCAGGGACCAGATAACTTAAGCACCGCACAGCGTAGACCACCGTTAACCGGCCTTCACGTACGATTTATCAGGTCAGTTAGTCTTAAAATGTTGAACATGGATCACTTAGGGTGTGCTGACAGTGTTCCTTTAAGCGAATCCAAAAACGGATTTCTGATCCGAGATTTGCCGGATTTCGCGGTCGAAAGGAACGTGAAATCCGAAATTGGATTTGTGACCTTGGTAA
>BOPM01001887.1:17645-29988 GCA_022179025.1 Porites australiensis
GGTGCAGCGATAAAAATTGCGAGAGGGACTACTAACAATCAATAAAATAAATATAATTCGGTGAAACATGTACAGAGACATTAATTTTCATTCACGAAGAGAAGTATTGGGAGTAAAGTGTCTCTGAAAATCCTGAGTCAGGTAAGCATTAGCTTATTTATGTTTTAAGCCGGCTCCCGGTGTTTGCTGTTTTTCAAGATGAAGTCATGGCAAGAAAATCGCTCAGAGCTTTCTGTTTACAGCCAAAATCAGAACTAAATAATCTTCGGAACCTTTTCTTTGAATTTGCGGCTCTTTAGAAGACCACTTTTTAGTGATAAGAATTCCGTGGTTAAATAAAGTTATTACTTACTTACTTACTTACTTAGATCATTGCTCGTGTATAAACTTAAGCCGCATAAACCATACGCTCGACTTCAGGAAACCGAAAAAAAAACACATCAAAGACAATAAATGCTCAGGCTTACCAGTCGAGATGCTATGGCGTTCCATTTCCGCCAAAATTCAATGTTCCATTTTACATTGTACTTTGCACAATCTATCGTGCATTTTGTGTTTGTCATTTGAGTTTAAACTCGCAATTCAACTTTTTTGCATTCAACATTCAACTTCGATTTATGCAACTTTCAAGTTTTCGCTTTCGACATTCAACTTTTTATAAGCAACAGTCAAGTTTTCTAATTCGATCTTCAAGTTCAGTGGAATGTACAACCCACTACATTCTTTTTTTCGCATCCAACGTTAAGCATTTGTCCCGGCTTTAAGTTTTCGCTTCCGACATCCGACTTTAAACATTGTACTTGCACGTTTCCACATTCGACATTCAACTTTTCGAATTCAACTTTAACCCGCTGGTCAGCGACCGATGGAGATCGCGGGCTCAATTGACCTGACTCACCCCGCTCAAATGGTGGTCGAGAGTCGGTCGAGAGACTTCCCAGTGGAGTGTACTCGGGAGACCTTCTCCACTCCCTACAAACTAGACGTCGACAGACGTGTTCACGACCGTGTGATAAGAGCCGCCGATCGCCAAGATGCTGCTGCACCTGCTAGTTAAAGCGTGGTGAGAGCCACTCTCTTAAGGGTACCTGACCGTCTGTCTTCTATGGAAGAAACACCATCTCCGAGTACGTATCGGGCAACCTTTAAAAAAGTATAATAAAATTGTAAATTGCTTGTTTACCCAAGAAGCACCTAGAAGTTCATATGAACTTATTTAAACGTGTCCGTGCGTTCCAGATCGAATTGGAATTTGGAATTGTTGGTCTTTGAGGAGAGGGGAAAACCGAAGTACCCGGAGGAAAACCTCTGGGAGTAAGGGAGAGAACCAACAACAAACTCAACCCACATATGGCGTCGACGCCGGGAGTTGAACCCGGGCGACATCTGTGGGAGGCGAGCGCTCTCACCACTGCGCCATCCCTAGCTCCCCAAAGGAACGACGTTAACCTCTTCTAGGAGAATCGACAAATGCCCCACCCCAGGGTAAAGGTTTTCTGACAAATCTCCCTTTGTCAAGTATGAACAGGTTATGTGTTCAATAAAGTTCGTGTTCGCGCCGACACAAGCATACATGTACGCATAATGCTCAGTCAATTCCAAGCGTGCCCATCCCCGTCCCCCGGGCATTTGTCAGGCAATTGTCATCTTGTCGGTTCCGGCGGTGAGGATTTGTCAGAAAACCTCTGCCCGGAGGTAGGGTATTTGTCAATTCTCCTAGAAGACGTTAACGTCGTTCCTTTTTCAACACTTCACTTAAAAATATGAACATTCAGATAGCTTTAGATATTGCTATAAACAATATTTTTAATACTGTCTAATGCTCTAAAAGGATATGTGTGGTTTTCACTTCATCACTTCCCTACCCCACAGCATGTTTTGCATCTGTCCCGCCATCTTGATCAGTTCGCATGTGGTTGAAAAACAATCAATGTATCGTTTGAAGAGTTTAAAGGAAAGAATCTTCCCGGTAGGGGGGGGGGGGAGAGAATCTTTCTTTGTGCCGTGAATGTTTCAGGCAGAAAGGCCTAGAAGACTCTGTCAGATATATAAAAGTGAATATAAACTTTATGTATTGTGCGATCAATACGACGATACGCTGACGAAACGGTTCCATCATGAAGGGAAAATACTCATATTAATCTCGTCGGTTGTTTGTTTGAATCATTCACTATATTAAACATCTTCGAAAATAATAGAGGTCTTCTTAAAATTCTAGTTTATAGTTTTGTCTTTGATATTTAAAATCAGATCAGTGTGATCTTTTTTGCAATAAATATAATTATAACAAGCGGCTAGGAGCGATTTGCGTAGGGTGCTTCAGCGCGAGTTTATTCAGATTATTAGAGATTTCCTATAAATTTACATTGGTATTTACTGGAAAATGAAATTTTGGTGTTGTCCCGGGGTGGGGCATTTGCAGCTTTTCCAAAACAAAATGACAAATGCCCGACAAATGCCGGAGGAAGGATGGGCACGCTTGGAATTGACTGAGCCATAAATAGCGCCAACTTGCTTTTGATCACTTCACGAGCGCTGTGTACTGGACAGCATCGATCGTAGAATGAAATATTACCGAAAGCTTTTCTTTGCAACACTCTTATCTTGTTTTACTCGTTTCTTTATTTTTTGAAAAGGAATGAACTTTAATTTGTTGCACACCTGCAATCAAAAATCGGTCTGCATAAAAACTCCACAGGCGGCCCAAGCCTAGTCTAGCCTCCTACTCAGACGTTAAGGGGATATTAAGAGGATTCGTCCGGCTTTCGTTAAGCATTCCTCCCGAATACCGCATAGGACGTCTGCGTGGGAGGCTACCCAAGGTCTCGTGTGTAAGTGATTTCAGAAAAAACTATCCAGCACTGAAAAAAGAAAATCTCTTGTGGCATGTAATGCTGGAGAAAAATATGTTACAGGTTTGGGAAACAGATTTTTACTCAAAGTCAATCACCCAAACCCCCCCTTAAAAGACAAACGGTCGACCCCTAGTCATTAATATGGGCGGTCTCAAATTGCACAGTCCTTGATGAAATGGCCGCGAACATAAAGGATTTGTATGGGAATTCAGGTTAAGTATTTCAGGGATTTTTCATGAAATACACCTTTCCAGATGAGACAGTCGGTTGGACAGCACTCACCTCCCTCGAAGACTGTGCAGCGGCATCCTGGCGATCGGCCATGTTCTATCTGTTGTCGACGTGTGTCGACGTCTGGGTTGTCGGGAGTGGAGAAGGTCTCCTTAGTCCACTCCACTGGGAAGTCTCTCGACCGACTCTCGACCACCATTTGAGCGGGGGTGGGTCAGGTCAATTGAGCCCACGATCTCCATCGGTCGCTGACCAGCGGGTTAAAGTTGAATTCGAAAAGTTGAATGTCGAATGTGGAAACTTGCAAGTACAATGTCCAAAGTCGGATGTCGGAAGCGAAAACTTAAAGCCTTGAAAAATGCTAAATGCTGGATGCGAAAAAAAGAATGTAGTGGGTTGTACATTCCACTGAACTTGAAGATCGAATTAGAAACTTGACTGTTGCTTATGAAAAGCTGAATGTCGAAAGCGAAAACTTGAATGTTGCATAAATCAAAGTTGAATGTTGAATGCAAAAAAGTTGAATTGCGAGTTTAAACTCAAATGACAAACACAAAATGCACGATAGATTGTGCAAAGTACAATGTAAAATGGAACATTGAATTTTGGCGGAAATGGAACGCCATAAGATGCTGCTTCTGAAGGTCATCAAGCGTTCCAGAATCACTTGAGACTTTTCAACCCTCTTACGCCTCAAGCAAGGGCAAGTGAGTAAGCTCTTTTATGAAAACGATGCCATCCGAAATCGGATTTCCAATGACTTTGACAAGCGGTGCATTTGTCAACAAAAAGCGCAATAAACAAACCAGCCATGAATTACAGAATATTAATCTTGTTCGATAGCAGCTGTATTTCATTTTGTACACCAAGTAGAAAAAGACAGTTTAAAACATCACAAGATGACACAAAACTCTGTCAGCAGAGCTCCAGCTATTAGTAAGCAAGTTTCCAGACGCTGCATAAATTTTCCGCATGAACTCACCTGTCAAATTTTGACCGATCGGAACATAAGAATTGGACGTAGAGCGTGATCAACGCGTGACAGTGAGAAAAGTCAAAAGCGATTGCCTTCCCTGCATGTAAATGTAATAGCCGGTTGAATTTTCGAGTCCGAGGTCAGTTCGAAATCAACATTTTAAAAGTGCTGCTCATGAACACGGCTTATTTCATATGCATTTAAAAAAAATATAACTTGACCCTGCGATCATTTGAAAAGTATCAACTTGTCAGCGGATACCTTCAAAAAAAACACTCGAACTCGGTGGGTCGATATCTGAGCCCGCAATACCGTCAGGCGATACTGGTTAGCAGAAACACTATTTTGACAGCTGTCAATTAAACAAAACATGGATGTACAATATCAGGTTGCAGGCTCCCAAACTAGCTAGAAAGTGCGAGATTAAACATTGGTATGCCTGTGGTGAGGACGGACGGAAGGTCGGGTAGTCGGTGTACGGTCACGTGATTGCCGAATTTTCTAGGATGGATAGATTCTCTAAGCTATGGGGCTTCGAATTGAGCCCGTGATCAAATAAAATATCACCGCAAAACTTTTAACACTACGTGACCTCAATGGATCGAAAAAATGAGCCCGCGATACACTCAGGTGATGATGGTCAGCGTATACTCTAGTTTGACAGCTGCCAATTAACCTTCATTAGAATGGCGAATATTCGAATTAACAGACTACGAGTGTGAGTAAGACATATCCGTCCGGCATGTAGTGGAAAATGCCAGATCGTGTACCTGAGCGAACCTGAGCCCACGTTATAAGTTTTTTGATAGTGGTCTGCACATGTCCGATTTTGACAGCTGTCAATTGACCTTAATTTGGCTTGCCAATATAACTTTGAATGACTGTCAGCCAACTGACAGCCTTGCCCGGCGTAGTTTCGTTTTTGTGTTGAATTGGTAAGTGTGACATATTATATCAGCTTATATGTAGGGGCAAAACGACTGGTCTTTCATCTGAGCCCGCGAGATCGTCATGTGATAATTGTCAGCGGATGTTTGATTTTGACAGCTGTCAATCTAAACGTACTCATACGGATGGCTTACATAACTAAGAGGCTAGTCAAGTTGAGCAAGATCTATTGTGACATTTGACATCGGCTTACATGAAGTGTGTGTACGGGTGGGCGGGCGGGCGTACGCTACGTCATAACCAAATTTTCTTACCCATGGTGCTCCGCTTCGCGCGCGCGAGAGCTCCGCTATAAAGCCAGTTTAGAATAGTTATAAATTCTTATACTCTGTAAAACCTAAGCAAAGATATGATGATATAATTATCTCTACTAGAAGCCTATTTAGAAAATTTTTCAGTTTTTATACTCTAATTATCTCTTATATACCTAAACGAGGCCATCATAATGTGGTTATTTCTACTATTGCCTATTTTTGAATAATATCAAACTCTAATACTCTATAAAATCTAAGTAACAACATCAGTAAACTTGTGTTTCTGGATTTCTAGAGAAAAAAAAATTAAAATCTGGTGTCCTTAGCGCCCTAACTAAGTATTTGTCTTAAATGTTCTGGCAATGTTCAAAGTGTTTGAGATGACCGACTTCTGCATCCGCTCAAGTACGCTCCGTGCTCTCGCTCCTAGTAGCTTCCTCACCGACTTCTCTAGGTGTTTAGAGTAGCCACCCAGTACGTCAACTATTTCGTTGTAATGTTCAACCCTGTAACCATTGTATCTCTGCTTCAGCTCCCACATCATGGGCCCATACTTGAGTGTCTTTTCCTCATCTTTCTTGGCTCCACTGTCAATCCATGGGCAGCTCATTTCAATTGTGCAGACTTCTTTCCTCTCGTGGCTGACAAGTTGCGCGTCGATCCGATTTGCTCTAACTTCGTTGTGCTCTGTGTAGATGGGAATATCCCAAAACGCCTCACTCGTGGTGTTCTGGTAGACTGGTTTTGGTATCACCGGTGAGTACCATGTTGGAACCTCTTCTATTAACCCATGCTCTCGCAGGAGCTCAAAAAACAGAATCTTCAAAACTGCATTATGCCTGTATAGGTACTTGGTTTGTGCCAGGGGGGAACATCCAGCCAGTACATGTGCAACGCTCTCAGCTACCTTCCCACATAACCTGCATAGGACTTCGCCGCAGAGCTTCGTACAGTTCATACATGCCAGCGATGGTATATGTAGGGTATGTAGCCCAGCCTTTTAACCATGCAAAGCAGCTGGTTATGCTTAGGCTCTCATCTTCCCATCTGATACGGACTAGCTTTCCTTGCCACTTTTTGTCTTTAGCGATCTCCAAGAACTGCTTCTCTTGAGATTGCTTCAACAGATTCCCAGCTCTTGCTGCAGTCACCACCTTTCCTTCCCTTGTAACACACACGGGATTTAGGGTATCAAGCTGAGGTGTGATTATGAGTTCTTCAGCGTACTTAGCTGCTTCCTTTACAAGCGACTGGTGGCTTGATGCCATGGCGTGTTCTTCAAATTCTCTAACTGCTTTCACAGTCTGGTCCGAATTCTGTTAAAATTTCAGTAGCGATTTGATTTTAGTGATCTTGTACTCGTGTTCGACTGATCGCAGGCCTCTACCCCCTTTCTCCCTCGGTAGATATAACAAAGAAGTTAGGCTAGCTGGGTGCTTGCCACCGTTCTCAACTATGATCTTCCGAGCTGCTCTGTCCACATCTCTTAACTCTGATAGAGGCGAATGCTGTGTCCACATTAGGTACCGCAGCACCGGAAGTGCATACTGATTAGTTGCCTGTACACGGTTACAACCAGATAGGGGGCTGGACCATATAATAGATATCCTGCGTAGACACGTGTACCACTGAGCACGTTTTCTGATTCCAGTGGAGGCCGATATCCTGCATCGCTCCTCTAATCTCCTTCAGCACTCGGTTCAGCTTGCTCTCGGAGGCAGCAAAAACCTTGAGGTCGTCGATATACAGGAGATCGGTGACTTTGACTCCAATAGGCTTGAATAACCGGTATCCCTCCGTTGCCCGCAAGCGCCACGGTACTGGGTTCGGGCACAGTGCAAACAATCTAGGACACAAAGCGTCCCCTTGGGGTAGTCCCTTCATGAACCTTACTGTCACAGTTAAACAGTCATCTATTTAACTGTGACAATAGACGGATCGAAACGCACCAATTACTGATTACGAGTCTTCATAGCCAATAAAATCACTCCTCAACTGACAGACGACTAATAACATCGCGACGTAATTGACCAATCAGATCAATAACCAGAGTATAATACCATCAACCGACGTGATACAACTCACTTTGACTCTGAAGATGACTACTGCACAGGTTGTCGAAACGTCAATCACTGTCAACAATAACAGTCCTACTACGTTCACCCGGACGATCAAACTCAACCTACTTTTATTATTATTATTATTGATTTAGATTAAACATTATTTCCCTCGATATATAGCTTAACCTTTCGCCGGGCAATAAACAACAGCGGCGTAGCAAGATTGATTACCTTTTGTTCCAGACTCGTACCCAGTCGTCACTGATGAAATCTGGGAAATGCGCGCAAAGGCGCTTGGGAAGGAGGGAGAACTGTGACGTCGCGTCTCGTTTTTCTTCCTTCCTTTCCTTGATGCAACGCGAACTCGCTTAATCCTTCTCATCAATCATCGCAAAAACAAGAGAAGCGATTGGGTACGAGTCTGCTCTTGTTCAGCCCTGTCTCGTTGTCGTCGAAATTTTCCGGAAATATCTTTCCTCTATCCCTCCGCCAAAAGTCGTACAAAGATTTCACCTGATTGACGGAGGGCTTCATGATATCAAAATAGCGACGGCAGACACGGTTCCAGAACCCGTCGAAACTTGTTAAAGATTCCGCTTTTTTCGGTGAAACATTTCCCTCTGTGGTTAACGCGGCTACAAACTGCTCGCAGACGACAGCATGTTTTTGTCTTATAGAACAACCGACAACAAAATAATTTGAAAAATAACTTTGAACGCGGCATTCGAAATAGTGGTCACTAACCATAACGCGTACCATGTCCTCGTCATTTGCGATCGACTGTTACTGCGTGAGGTGGGAAAAGCATCCTACCAGCGATTTCAAACAAAGAGCCGCGTGGGGGAGGTAAATGTCCGGTGCAGATATTAAAGAACGATAAACCCTGAAATCTCGAAGATGACATCCGGAAGTTTGTTTTTCTCGTAAATGGAACTGTTTTGTTCCGACACGTCAAGTTTGAGATCCCTCTTCTTGTTTTTGCTTGCTTCGGTAGTATGACATTATCAAGTCCGACCAATGAATGAGAGAAACAATCAACTTCTGGTTTATACACACGTTCTCGATCTCGATATAACTGTAAATAAGACGCACTTAAGAGTGGAAGGAGATGTAAGCCCAATTATTGCTTTTGTAAGGGATAAAGGTTGTTATTTTATGACGTATTTTTAAGGGAAAGGGGGTCAAAATATTTTTCATAATTGGTGGTGTCTGCTGTGTCGCAATTTCCAAAACTGTTCTCTACCCATTTTATACATTTAAGATCGCTGAACATAAATTTCCCATAAAATGTGGATAATAAACCAGAAGATGTACATGAAACTAAGTGCCTGTAGTGCCCGAGGCTGCACGACACAATGTAAACACCACAATGTAATTTTATAAGGTGTAAATTCACAGGCTTATCTTTCATACACTGTTTTTAAAATTAAGTACGCTGCTACATGTTTTCCCGAATTTCAAACGACAAAGTATGACCATTCGTAAAAAAATGGAAAGTCATTTTCAGGCCCTCATAAGTCACTCGTTCTTTTTGGAATAGGCAAGTTCGGTTTCTTGCGATAGATAGTACACCGTATAATGATTCTTCTGGTGCAGTTTTGTTGACTAGGGATCACTGGTGTTAAAGTTATTAAGTTGTGAAAACGCAGCCTGAAGTAAAGTTACTGAGTAGCAATTTTCTACCCACAATACATCGCTGGTTGTTGTTGCGATGGGCATGAGGTTACTCGCAATGGATAATACACCGTATGATGATTCTTTCGGTGCAGTTTCGTTGACTATGAATCACTGGTCTGAAAGTTATTATGTTCCGAAAACGGTACAACCGGAAGTAAAGGTACTGAGGAGTCATTTTCTACCCAAAATGCCTCGCTGGTTTTTGTTGCAATGGGCATGAGGTTACTTGCGATGTATAGTACACCCGTATGATGCTGATCGGTAGGCGGTTTCATTGTGTTTCAATCACTGCAGTCAGGAGCCCACCTGCTGCAGTTTAAGGTATTAAACTTTGAAAACGGAAAGTAGGGATGGAACTGAAATACGTAGAGCCCTCGAAATTTAATTAGAAGTTGGATTTACAGTGGATTTAAACCCGCTCACTATACAAAATTGGTGAACAGTCCGGAATATCCCTAAAGTTAAGGACAGGGCCAACTAGTAAGGTCTAGTAACGCGACATTTTTCAACCAATGAGAACGCCCGCTTGTGTTTATCAAAACATCGCCAAAAATTTTCACAACAACGGACGGAGTCGGACAGATTTTAAGATGAGCTTACAGTACTCGCCTACGTTTCACACTTAATATTTCAAAGAAAACATTTCGTGTAAGAGAATAAGAGTATTATTCATTGCAAGGAATCATTGGGGTGTTCGAACTGATTCCGGACCGATCGCAGAGGTTGTGGCATCACTGGCATGGCTTGCCAGATTTTTGATAGAAGCAAACTGGTCCCGTGTAAAAATAGCCTTATAGAGAGAGTGTGAAAATTTGTTGAGATCGTACAAAACAGGATTGGTACTACCCGTGTATTAACTTCTACAGGACAAGATTCAAAGAACCAGTTATCATAACAAGAATAAAAAGTAGTTCAAATTTATTAATTTTCTTGTTTGCTTTTTTGTGTTGTTTCCGTGTTGACTTCACGCATCTGGTGCTTTCTTTCCTTGCTGTCGTACCCGCAATGTTTTAATTTTATCCCAGATAATCAGTGCATGTTCAATGAGTAGCGAAATACATCATTGACAGTTGAAATTTGCCTTATTTCTTTGTTTTTTTTTTTAACTGTGAATTTTATTTGGAGAATCCAACAACAAGAAATCTTTCCAAATTTGGTGAATTTTAGAAACAAAGCGGTTAGTATCTACCTTGCCCTTATGATCTTCAATTTCATCCTCGCAAATTCGGCAAAGTGAGGCGAGATGTTGGACGTGAATATCCATAAGACTAATAAAGTTGTTTTGGCCTTGAAAAGAAAAAAGGAAAAGACTCGTACTAATGCGAAAAAAGTAATAACACAGCTCTGCGTTAAACCCGGGAGTGGAAAAGGTACGTGTTTTGGACCTCGGAATTCAAAAGTTGTCTACCAAAATTCCAAGTTGTCTACCATCCCCACATTCAACATGATAAAAGTTAATCGATATAACAACTGAGGGAAAATATCTAGAACTTCGTAAAAAAAATCTGTGAATCGAAGAAATGATAGATACTTGTTCACCTCTCGAAAACCGACCAAAATCTCGCCTACATCGCATTGTTTAAAAGAAGAAATAAGCCACAAAATGTACTGAATATTTCACTAGACACTTCCAATATGGCTTCCGATACGCTGTCCACTTAAAAAAAGTGTGTATGCCTCACGAAAAGTCTTAAAAATATGCCTGAGAATAGATGTTTCGAGCAACCACACTTACGTAGTCTGTACGCCATTTTACTCGAGAACAATCGCTCCATGACGTCACAACTGTCCTTAAATTTAGAGGGATATTTCAGACTGGTGAAAGCAGCTGAATGGGTTTGAAAAACCTTGTTAACGGCGAATGTAACAGTTCTCTTACTGATTCTTAGACATAAAGTTACTGTTTCTCGCTTATTAAAATTTGAATTGGAAGACAACTTCAGCCGGTCGAATTGGCAGCCGGCGAATATTGGCAGTGAATTGCCAGACAACTTCAGCTTGGTTCACGGCTGCTAGGTATGTAGCCACAGCGACTAGAATGTATCAGCAAATACCGGAAACAAACGAACATACACGGATACCTCCTTTGATTTAATATCTTGGTACCAGTACTAAGAGCAAAATAAAAATAGCAAGTAGAGCAGATACCGACTAACCAACTCGCCCGTGGCAATTCATAGATCACACTCTGAATTGACGAACGCTAAGACAGAGACTGATAATATCACTTACGACAGTTTGATTCACTGTCTGACTACAAATGGTAGCGCTTATCACTTGTTTCAAGTTTTCAAGTGGTTAAGAATTTACAAATCATAAAAGACTAACCTTCATCCATGGCCAAAAACACACACGTCAATTCAGCAACGCGTGAACATGGTAAAAGAAGGAAGGAAGTATTTAATATGCACCGAGAGCGACGTTTGGCATTGTCAGTGAGTCACGTGAGACTAGTCACGCAAACCTTTTAAATTGTAAATTTTCAGGCCGAGGTAATGGCCGAGGCACCCAACGACTGAATGCATCCAAATATGCCAGAAGTGTCTCAAATGGTTTTCTGTGTGTTTTAGAAGCCTGTTTAGTTAATTTAGAGTTGCCCTAAAAATTATTTATGTGTTCGAATGTCTTAGGGGAACTTTGGTTGTCACGAAAGTCTTAAGTGGCGTTGTCGTCTCATCCGAAAGTATTAGCTACCCTTATGGGTCCGGTCGAAAGTTTGAGGACATTAGTAGCTAGCCTTGCTTTCATTAGAAAATTTCAGGGGATGTTTTGTCTTTACACTGAAAGTTTTAGGAGACCTTTTTAAACAATAAATGTGAATAACGAAAGCTTCAAAAATCGTAGATAAGCTATGAGAAAATCTCAGAATGGATGGATGAATGGAAATTTTAGCTTTTCTCAAGCTTAAGAAATTTCGAAGCAATACTTTTCAACTTCGAACAGTTATTTTACAGAAAAAAGTCCCTGGGTGTCCCTGAATTTTATTTTGTGTAATACTAAAAATTCAAATGACACGATGTAAACGGAGAGAGTAAACACAGGCAGCCCAGACGTAGTGTGCATCATCATATTAATATTCACATGGACAAATTAATGCGATGAGTCGTCGAAACTCCCATGAACTAAAATAGTCCAAAAGTCAAAATATAACAAAAAAAGCTAAGATACCTTTAACTGAACGTATCCTAGTCTTTCCTGGCCGGTTAAAGTGGCATTTTGTTGAGTTTTGCAATTGTAGGTACTATCCACTTAAGTAAGAATTAGTGGATGGTACCTACAATTGCAAAACTCAACAAACTGCCACTTCCACCGGCCAGGAAAGACAAGGATACGTTCAGTTAA
>BOPM01001888.1:19419-36990 GCA_022179025.1 Porites australiensis
TGGGGTGTGGGGGGGGGGTAATTATCTTGAAATTTTGCCTTTTGTGCATGCCAAAACTTTAGAAGTTGACATGTAGCACTGGAAACAGAAGGGAGTATAGTGCTTGATATAATTATCAGAGGTGTTTTGGGAAGGTTTGATTCCTTTAAGCCAAGCAGTACTGTGGCATACTTGTCCAATACTCTGACAAATTTACAGTTTTGTATGCATGACTTTGTTAAATTTCTCATTATTTTGCTTTCTTTCTTTATTGTTACGTTTTTGTACAGTATCGTAATGCAAAGACAATACAATACAATGTCATGCATAAATTTGTCGGAGTAACAGATGACCCTCTATTGCAGCAACCAGAAAACAGCTTGACTAGCTTCAAAAGGCATTTTTCCAAGAGCCAATGGGTTAACATTTCTGTTACTGACCTGATCATCGCTTGAGACATTTCTTCCTCCTCTGCAGGCCCATTTCTCCCTCGCGGGGTGGGGTCAGTATCAAATATAACATGAGCACAGGGCTGGGCCCACATCTGAATATAGGTAACAATGAACAGGAGAAAAAAGACTTAGTTCAATCTCAAACATCAATTGGAAAAAATTGTAGGGTACCTTACTTGCTACACTATGAGTGTTAAGGCCAGCAGTCAAGGGCAGAAAACACTGTTGCATCCTTTTATTCATTTATTTATTTGTATTACTCTTTGTAGTGGAGCTCATAGTGGAGCTTGCTCTGTGAGTGTACCAGGCTTTTTGGTGAAGTTTGTAAATAAATAAGTGTATAACGAATTTTGTAGGCTGTTCCACTGGCCCTTTGTGTGCTGATATGTTTTGAAAGTTCAAATTTTGTTTCATCACAAAAGGTAAGCAAGGCGATTGCAGAAGATGTTTCAACTTCATGATCCTTTGAAACAGAGTGAAGTCTGTTTGATTTAATTATTACTCAAGAGATCAGTCAAGAGTAAGAGTTTATTATACATTTTTGTATTTATCGACTCTGAACTTGCCTCTTAAAACTCAAAGGAATCGAGTCTAAAGCCTCAAGGATCGTGACGCAAGTGACTTGGGTGGTACTGTACATTGTGTATGCACTGTTTTCTTTCAACTAGATACCTAGATACAGTTGTGTGTGGGCTAGTTTGCTCAATAATTTATATACAGTTGTAATGGTGTGCAAGGCTGTGCTCTAGCAGAGCCCGGTGGCCCGTGGTGCCTAACTTTTGTTCTCTGGCGACTAGAAAGTCTCAGCTTTTTCATAGAAATCATATGCTGGGCACACTGGATTTCACAATGGGCTCCCTTCAATTTTTCTTAGAGCACAGCCTTGGTGTGTGTTTTTAAATTGATGTTGAGCACAGACACTTGTACTTTGCTTGTGTTACTACATGCAATTGATGTGTTTACAACATAATGGATTACTTTTTTCTCAAACACTCTACAAAGTGTTCATCTTGACAATATCAAACAAAACAAAGACAGCCCACCAAAAGTACTCCTCTACCCATCACATTTTCTACTTTCTTGTTAAGTGATGAAACTATGTGTCCTGTGTTTGATAGATTACTTCATGTAAATGTGTGAAGACTACCTGAAAGTCTGGGAAGACCGGTAAGACTTCCACAGGTGTGACATTGGGCTTGGTTGGATGGCGAAGAATCTGAAACAGACAAGCAAAATTAATACTCAGGCTACGTTCATACAGTACCGGACAATTTTTTGTTTGGTTGAATATTCATGTGTTGAGGTGTTTTGTTCACACGGAACAACCCTGACTGTTCAATAATTTGAATGCCAGAATAGTGGTCAAAGTTTTAGCTGGTACAATAAAAATTTGACCAGCATGGTGTCAACAGAATTACCGTCTTCTTGTACAACAAAGTCGCTGTCACATGTGAACAGAGCAAAAATATTGAGCGGTTCCATGTAAAGGAATTGTTAAGTCAAATTTTTCAGCTAGTCAAGAATTTGTCTGGTGCTGCGTGAACAAAGCCTCAGTGACACAACAAAAATGACCAGGATTGAAAGCTTAGTGTCACTAAATGTGCAAAGCCACAGTTATGGGGAAGAAGTTATAGTTTATTACATCTAGCTACATTTGTGTATGGAATTTCTTTCCTTATAAGACGCACATTTTGATAGGGTATGTACACTGTAGCATCATTAATGTCTGCAGAGTGATTTGCCTTTAAAACAATTTAAAATTTACCCATCAAGTACATGCAGTCTGACATTACTTACAGGTCTCTGTGCTGCATCAAAGGTACTTTCAATTGCTGCTATCTGACTTTCACGATCCTGCAATGAAACCAATAATATACTTAAGCTCTCGTATATTGAGTTCAGTTCCTCTAACAGCAATGTACTAGTAAACACTATGAACAAAATTCTCAAATTTGATTGGCTATCAACTGTCCTGATTTCTGCACTAATAGGACAGTGTAATAGGACAGTACATGCCATCACACATGCACACTTAAGCGGCTTTTTTCACTGCTAGCAAAAAAAAAATCCAGGAATTCCTTGGGTCTTAATTAGAAAAAAGCCTGAAATATAACAAATTTTGTTATAGAACTGATTAATTGGTGACAGAAGTTTGTGTCATCCAGTTTGGTCTGAAATCATACTCATGATTAAACAAATCAGACTCCTGTTAAGCGGTTGTCTGATTTTGTTAATCACTTGTATGATTACACACCGAATTGAACTCCACTCAGTCCTATTACCATTATTAATATACATATACACAGAAACAGAGGCAGAGACAAGTTACAGTACCTTGTAAATGTCTGTTCCTTGGAATTTCTTTTTTACATTAAAGCCAACCCTGTGAGTCAGAGAACAATAAACAAGGTCAAAACACATCCTAAGAACTACAATCCTGGTCAAAAGGTTTGGAACACTTTGTCTTTCAGGTGAGGAAAATGTAATTCAAGTTGACCCCTCTCCCCACTTGGACAGTGTTGGGTGTTACAAGTCAAACACCTTTCACATTATCCTGCACACGTTAAGGACCTCAACTTTGTTCTTTGTTCAGGAGGGGGGTGGGGGGTGGAAAATAATCTTGTTAAGGCCGTGTTTATGAGTGTGTATCACAGGTTAGCTGCAAATTCCATACAAAAACACGTGAAAAAGGTGAGGTGTCCCAAAACCTTTTCGCCAGGATTGTAGTTGCCACTGTCAATTTGCATCAATTTCCTTTTTTCCAAATAAAAAAGCTGCTTTGTATAATTATAATAATATCGTCTATGAGGGCTTTTTAATTGGATTCAAGAGTTTGACATACTTTGTTTCCACCATTTCATTACTTGTGCGACTTCTGTTAT
The DNA here is from genome assembly GCA_022179025.1 of Porites australiensis. Classification (NCBI taxonomy): domain Eukaryota; kingdom Metazoa; phylum Cnidaria; class Anthozoa; order Scleractinia; family Poritidae; genus Porites; species Porites australiensis. Next base: position 22,733 of record BOPM01001888.1, read on the forward strand.
ATTCAGTTGAAATATACTCGGTTCTTCTGAGCCAGGATACATTTCTGTTGTGATGTGCAGTCCTGTACATCAGGGAAAGGAGAAAAAAATACGAAAGTCATTCTCTCAAATGTACGAAATTTAACAATCAAATGAATGAATAACAAGGGTACATTCCATTGGCCTTATTCAGGAATGACGGTTGATGGCACGGTTTTGTAACATTAAACAAAATGATTTGGGTCATAACTGTAATTCTGTCAAACAGTCCCTGTCACTATGTTCATAGAAATAGAAACAAAATGAAGGCGCACGTTTCACTAGCAAAAGCTCAAGTAACATTATTCAAACTTGCACTGTTTTTAATAGTAAAAGTCAAGGCTGGTAAAGACTGTAATTTATAGTTAACTGTACTATGGTAAGGTTCAAGATGAAAAGAATAAGACATGAGATGCCAGGGTAGACTGCAGATGTTATCATACCGTTTCTTATCTGGTAAGTTTATTGGATCTTCTTCCAGCAACTTTTCGTCATCAGGGTCAAGGGAAACTGTAACACAACAACAAGAAATTAAGCAAACGTCAAAAGGAAAAGGTCAGACCAAATCACTGTTTGGCTGAAAATATCATTGAGCACTCTAATTTGACTTGAACCAGCTTACAGTGCCATTGGATCTGTCACTACACACCTTGATGTAATCCATCAGTGTAATGGCTTCCAAACACTGTTTCTAATATTATGCTGGTTTAAAGGAATATCGACATCCTTTTCTGATTGTTTTGTTTCTTATGCACATTTGTTGCACAACACATCATGCAGTGGTAAAATTAACTTGTATTTTTGTACTTCCTTGGGTGTTGCAAAAAAGAGTTTACACTGTAAACCCACAAAAGAGCCAGTTTAAATACAGTTGAACCTCCATGTGTGACTACCTGCTGAAACTAACCGTCTCCCACGAGCGACTAAACTCAAAAACTTTCCCAGTTAGGCCCTGTGCAAATGGACACCACATTGTTGGACATTAAATGTTGCATTCACTTGCACACCCTGTTGCATGTTGTTGGGAGTTCTTGCGCAAAGTTTGAACCCCGTCAAACTTTTAGCTACGTGCAAATATAAGCAACAACTCCAAACATTCTTGGCCCAACAATGTTACATGAGTTGTTGCGTCCATTTGTACGTGGCTTTAAAGCTCCAAAGAACTTGTATATTAAAAACATCTTCTAAACGACTGTCTCTCATAAGCCACTGAGGTCACTTTTTGCCCTCAAGGTTTTAATAGTTTTTCATTGTTTTAAACCTCATGCAAGTGAGCACACGCTTTTGCATGGCGTGGTTTCTTTGTTCTCTGTATTTACACGTACTACACCACTCGGAGTATATGGAAAGCTTTCAGAAACAACATACATGTAGAACTACACATATCATAACTTAGATATTGCATGCAAAAAATTCTCTGCCCAAACGTTGATGTGTAGGGGCCTCTTCTAGGAAGGGACCCCATGTGGTTCCAATCTCGTAAGCGACCACCTTACATGTATATAAGAAAGCCAACCACTAAATCTTTGCATTTTAGGTGTTCCCTTAAGTATTATAACCATTACCATCAACATCAGCATCATCAACATTATCATCATCATCATCATCATCATCAACATCATCACCACTATCAGCACTATCATCATCATCAACATCACTATCATCATCATTATCTCCTTACCATTAGGATCCAGGGCATATGTATCAGGGTCAATAAGATCAATATTGACCCCAAGATCAACCTCTGTCAACATCTCATGTTTGTAGTTTTTCTCAAGTGAGGTTGGCTTGTATTCCACAAATCTGTTATTCAAAAGAGAGTCTGAGTTTTATCATCATTGTCTCTACAAGAAAAACAACAAACTTAAAACACACATTTTAAGCCTTCTAATTTTACTTACCGGTTTGACTCAAAGGGATAGGCAATAAACTTGGCATCAAAAGGAATGTCTGGTAGATTGTTGTTGTACTTTACCCTGGAGACAAAGTCTGCTTTGCTACAACAATAGAAACAAAAGAAAAACATGACATTAATGTTTCACTTGGTAATATCATTAATCTTTTATTCAGCATGTGAAAGATTTCAGTGATATGAAATCTTATCCTTTAATTATATTTTTACACACCCAAGTACACAGAAAAAACCTGAGAGAACCCAGTTCAAATCAAATCAAATCAAATATTTATTATGTAAGGATACATGAAAGGAAACGTCAGAGGTTATCCCTATCACTCCCTACAGTTGAACCCCGCTTCCTGCTTGATATGGACACCTTGACATTACAGACAGTTTTCCTTATCCTGGGTCAAGCTCGTCAGTTAATGTAGACACCCATTAATGCAGACAGACACATTGGGTCAATTATTTAAATGAAGTCTAACTTAAGCTGCGGTTTGAGAAATCATTGGACCTCCAGTTCTCTTTCTTAGTTGGTTGATTTAGAAAATAGAGAGCTTTAGATTTGAGGATGAGAACGAGTACGAGTACGGGATTTAACTTACAGTTTTTGCATGTGTTCTCAAAACAAAGACACCCCAGAGAGATTCATTTTACTTCTTTTCACCATAAAAGTTTGTATGGTTATTCATACTGAAGGAGGTTAAGCCCTCTCCCAGTAGCAGAACGATTAAACTTTCTTACGTTTGATACTTGTTCCGTCCACTATGACATTCTTGCTGAAACTCGTAGTAGAATGATGATGCCTATCACGTTTTCTCGCCAAAATGATGCTGGTTCACACATGAGCAATACTCGGTATTGAGAAAATCTTGTACTTGTAGTCGTTCTCGTCTCAGAATCTAAAGCTCTCTAATAAGTGCTTGTCCAGTCTACACAATATGCTTTATTGAAATCATTTACTATAAATGGTGTTAAGATGAAAGCGTTGGGCAAACTGAAAATGACTTAGAACACGGTTTTGTTAAACACGGGCTTAACTCCACTTAAATAACTGGCCCATTGTTTTTCTAGTCTGATCCACAGATTCTTATAGATAGTTAGCCTTGTTAACACAAATACAAATAGAAATACATAATGTACATATACCACTTTATCAAGTGCGTGCTGCAATAAGCTTTACTATGGTGCTCTAACAGGCTATATTATGGGGAGAGAGGGTTATGCAGTGGTGAGAACACTTGCACCCCACCAATGTAGTCCAGGTTGAAAACCCAGCCTTGACGCCACAGGCAGGTTAAATTTGTTGTTGGTTCTCTCCCTCGCTCTGAGAGGTTTATTTCTTGGTACTCCCATTTTCCCCTTTACTCAAAAACCAACACTTCCAAATTCTAATTCAGTTTGGAATAATGCACAGACTCACTTAAACACATTCTCAACTTTACAGTACACGTAAACCCAATTTTAACTCCAAAAAGAGTGTTTCCAAGCTCATTAAAAATGTTTGTATGGAGTATATTGCTGAGGACTGCACATTCTATTCTGTCTTGGCTTTGAATACGCCACCAACATTAACAATTATTCTTACCTGACTGTTGAACGCAATGAGCTCTGCCTGAAAAAGACAAGTATGGGTAAATTTCACATTCATAACCTGCTGAGTGCAATGACTGGCAGTCAGACTTGTTGACCTAACATCTAAGTAACTTTTTGGTACATCAAACATATTATTCTGGCTCCAGTTGTTGAAAAGTTGGATAATAAAATTTTTACTCACTGGATAAATCACAATCAGTGCAGAAAGCAATTTATCACCTGTTACTAGTTCTCCTAATACTTTCGACCAGTGGATAGTGATTCATCTCATATATTGTATTATCCACCTTTTGAACAACCAGGCCCACTGTTTTCATTAAAAAATAAATAAATAAAGCCCCATGTAGAAACACTCATTCAAGATGGAATAAATTAATAATGCCATGATTAAATAGTCCCTCCTCTTCTTAATTATTTTGTGTATAAGTTCTCTTTGATTTTGTTGCTGAATCCATGGATAAGGTCGGGGAGGGATACAAAACGTCAACCAATCAAAAGTCTGTTCCCTTTGGGCATGAAATTGGGCACTGAGTTCACTGAAGTGAAGTTTTTAATGCACATCATAAGCTTACACGACGTACGTTGTTTGGTTGCGTTAACAGCCACTTTTTCTGATCAACTTCGCCAAGATACTCATAGCTGAACGGACAATGCACAAAACTTATGAAGAGCCATGTTATACCAACTTAAATGGTAAGTCTCTGCAGTCAGATTGACAGGTTCGACTGCAGCGTGAATACTGCCGATTGTTTACACTGATTTACGACACGAAGATTACAACGCTAAGGAAATCAAAGCTCACCTCCGGTCTTGATCTCTGCTCTTTTGCCCATCCTGAACGGTTGGCGCCATTCTAAATCATGTAAAAGTTAAAATGTACTTAGTGCTCGTGGTATTTTCTGCAGTTACATGCTGTTTCCCCCATTTTTCCGAATGCTGGAAATGCAAGATGGCTGCCAGAATACAAACGAGAAAGACTGGTAGTGACGCTAGTTCCAGGATCTGCGATTCTGGCCGAGGTTAGTCCACAGGACAACCACTGTTCATGTGACCGTCGTTTTTTTCTTCTTCTTTTAATATTGAAGAAATACAAATGAACATTACGACGGTTAAATTGTTAACTAGTAAGCAGAACCTTTGAAATAGACGAAAAATGGTATATATTTGAAGAAACTCGAAATCTTTATTTCAACTGAGACTAAATAAAAACAGCTCTCATTTTAAACAAACAAAAAAAATCAAAGAGAATAAAAAATCAGTAAAGTATATAAAAGGTGTTGATCGGCGGATGCTTAGTTGCATAAACTCTTGTAACAGATTCGCATTATTGAAATTGTCTTCTCTTTGCTGGAACTTCTTCCTAAATGTTCCCTTTTTTTCTATCGAAGTCCACGTTTCGTCCGCTTATTGAATGGGACGAAGGTCAAAACCGTGCGGCACTCCGCAAAGATCATTTTTTCTCAAACGAAAAGCGACTGCAAGTAAAGTTACATTCAGATGCGCAAAACATATAACTAATCTTATTTTTATTCATATTCTGGACAGTTTTATAAATGGCCTCTACTTTATGTTGGATATTAAAAAAAGATGAAAGCAAACATTGTTGATCAACATTTAGATTCAAGTAACTAAAATCGATCGTTGTGGTTTTATTCTTGCTCGTGCAATTTTAAATTTGATCAGATTAAAGAGGTAAAATCAAGGACAATTTTTCATTTACTTTTTTGTATTCATGTTGAGGTTAATTTTTTTCTTTTAATTTACTTTCTTGAAGCTCATTAGTCGAAATTCGGACTCTGTTTGCGGGAGAAAATTGTCTTTAAATGACTGTTTAAATAATCATTTGCATTGTTATTTAAATTTGTTCTTTGGACTTAGACTAAAAAAAATTCTAAAAACTCTTCATTCAAAGCAATCTCTAAACCCCAGGCGGACGATTTTTCTCACTGTTTCTCTTAAGCTGAGAATAAAACTGGGTTAATGTTGTCATAATTTTAGTATCCCTCGATTATTAATCGACCGGATTTCTATCAACTATGGTTTACATTTAATACATTGTACAGAAATAAATTCATATGCATAGATCTTAGAGACAACAAAGGTGAAATATCTGCAATATTAAAAAGATGCCTCCCACTTAAAACAATACGTGTATTTGAACTACCCGTTTTGTGTATTTTCGTTTCGTCGGTAGACTTTTCCTAACTTTTCGTCGCTTAAACTCATTCACAAGGCGGACGCAACTTCCTTAAACGGTGTTAAAGGGTGTATATTGTTGGTTTCCACTGAGCCTCACCGACGTATAAAATTGGCTTAGTTCCGCCCAACATGGCAAAAGCTATGAAGACTTTATTCCTGGTTTTAGGTTTTCATATAATCGTTCAATATGCTGAAGGTAAAGGTATGTATGTGCTACCACTTTCCAAAAAAAAATAGATATATTTTAATTTTAAATATGTTTTGATAACAAACGTAGCAACTCTGATTCGTCGGGAGCGAACTAGCTATACATCACTGATACTATGCAAGCTTTGCTTTTTTTATTAGCCCCTGGCTTATCTTTACAAGACTAGATTATACATGGCGGATGTTCGTGGGTTAAATTGCGTTCAGAGCGCAAAAATTTGTCACAAACTTCGCAGTAAAATGTTTCTGTCTATCCAACCCTCTAAAAGAGAATCAGGGACCTGTGAGGTCCAGAGGATGAACGACTGATCCCGTAAAAGAATTGAAGAGGATTAAAGTAAAGAAACCAAAAATTTACTAAAAGCTTCAATCAAACTCCATCGCCGCGTTTACTCTTTTTGATATTTCAATTCATAGTTAAATTCAAGCGAACAAAACTTATTTTTACGCACAATTTACCCATCTTAAGGCTTGTATTGTAGTCCTTTGAAATTAACACCGTGGGTTCAATAACATGGGCAAAAGAGAGCCTATTCTTTATTTTTTCTTATTTTCTGGGTTAGCTTAAAAGCATTACGCTAAAGCGGTGCAATGTTTTATTCGCTTAGGTTCAAAATGGGACCAACTAAGAGGTAAGTGGGTTTATTTTTCAGGGAAACCGCACATTTGACTCTAAAGCAGTAGTTGTTGATAACCAACCAACGTTTTCAGTTCCATATCTCCATAGCTGCAATTGCACTAATATCTGTCTCTGTAAAGCACTCACATCATGAGTGTTCATTAGACTATATTAATGCACCTGGCAACGGATTGTGCTTTTGTGGTTCGCACTGTCAAATGAGAGAATCTCGCAAAAGCTAAGAAAAAACTCTTTAAAGCTAAGGTTGTTACTTTCACTGTTCAAAGATAAATGTATTATCAACCTCCTGTTAATTACTAAACTATAGAGTATTGCGTGTTTAAAAATTGAAAGTTGATCAGCACCATTTGTCAACATATTTGTACTCGCCGAGCGAAGCATTTTCGATTTTCAACGTAAAGAAGCTCGTTTTTTAGAAAATGCCAAGATATTTAGGTCAACTAATTATTTTATATATCAATTACCACGTTTCTAGCTTCTTAGTCGGAATTTGAATTCACACTGAATGAAAAAAAAAAAAACGCTTTTATTAGAAGTTTGACGGCGGTGGACAGGCTTTTGTGCGACCTAATAAAAACCAAACTACTTTCAAAAGCGTTTCATTCGGAGAAAGTAATATTGTGGAACTGTTTTTAAACGTCGGCTCCTCCTGAGGATCTATTTTATCTCAGTCTGGAATACAATGTAGAACTGGCATTTAAATTTTCTTTTCAGTGACTTTTGGCAAATTTTCCTTTTATCCACTTACCAGTGAAAAAGCCACTCAAAATGGTTGGAAATGGGATGGCCGTTGTTCAGGTATATGTATAAACTAGTTTTATTCTAAAAAAATTCGAACTAATGGATCATATACTATTATTCAGGGCAATCGTCTATATGAAAATGTCATCAAGTGTAATCGTTCAAAAAACTGATACAATGGTTGACAGGAAAGGAAATAAATGATCACTCAAATGAAAACTACTTAACAATTATTCCTCGAACCCGAATGAGCTCTGACCAAGAGAGGATAAAGGCGACAGAGAAGGCATCCCGAATACACATCCTATTCCATAGGTAATTCGTCTCGAGTTATTTTTAGAATCGGGATAAAGTTACCTCGCGCGCTGCGTGGATGTTTCGTGGAGGTTTCGCATGACTAAAAGCAGTGCAAAACATGTCGGGCGAAAGGCAATGAAAGCGTAAAGAGATCGAGAGCGTTCCTGAATATTGAAGCGAAATGAGTCGGCGCTCACCTGGGAAAAGGCAACCTCGTCCCCAGGGCTTTTCCCTTAAATGGGTGGGGGAAAAGGGAATCACTGGACTCTTTGACATCTCGTGAAATCAGTTTAACTCGAAGTTGTCGTAACCTCAGTGCTTTAATAAAATGAGAAATTTCGACGGTCTATTGAAACCGGTCGTTTGTACAAGAAAGCAAGTAGGATGCGAAGTGTTATTTTTGTTGAATAATAAAAGAGTAATAAAAGATTAGATATCAAACCAGAAAATTGCTCTCTTCAAACTATAAATTCTAAATGATACTGGGAGAATATTCACTGTGTTAAGGATTTCCCTGCTGTACTGTTAGCTCTATACAAGAGAGGAGGGGCGATTCTTTTTTAATTTCCGTTTCGCTGACACAGCTTTAACAGAAATCTCTCTTTAGTCGTTTTCGTCGACAAAACGAATAGCAATACCGCTCTCCCGTCTTCCGCCATTTTGTTCTGCGTCAATTCGTGAAGGACACGTGCCTCTGAGCGTGGGTCATCCACACGGAACACATTCGTGCTATGTGATTGGCTGTTGTCTAATCCCCCTTGAGAGCTGTGGTGTTAAAAATAACTCGAGACGAATTACCTATGGAATAGGGTGTGTATGGGGGATGCCTTCTCTGTCCCCTTTATCCTCTCTAGACTCTGAGTCAATAGCCCATGAGGCCGAAGGCCGAATGGGCTATTCACTCAGAGGCTATGAGGGCGAGAGGAATAATTGTTTTAGTAAAATCCAACTAGTTGGTCAAAAATATCGACACCAAACAACTTTAGCTAATAAAACGCGATTCAGCCGCCATTGTTTGGTTTTCAAAGCCGACGCTGTTCACTACTAGTGGGCCATAACACTCCCCCATATAGCCTAGTTGAGCTCAACCAATAATAACGTAGCATTGATAATAGACCGCTAGTTGGATTTCACTAATGAGCATATCTATCTATCTAAAGTATCTATCTATCCAACCATACACGACATACACCTATATCTATCTACTATTTAATTGGCCTCCTTCAAAATGCTCTTTCTAGAGAATTTTGAGGGTTAGTAGTAAGTAGATAAAATAAACAAACACTAGTGCTAGTTCTTTGCTGTCACCTGGTTGACTTGTAAAGTGCAAGCCAACGGTGCTATTTGCTGCGTTCATTAACAATGACGTTATCTTTTTCTTATCCAGATCGTAGCTCTAACTTCTTTTACGGGAAGCGTTTTGTGAGAGGCAACGACAGTGCTACAGGTCTAATTTTTGACTGTGCTGGCCGCTTGGCAGGGATGCAAGCTACCGTATGTGTGTAATCTGAATTCGAAAGAGAAGCCAAAAATAATGCTTAGTATATCAAAGTTCGCGCTTGAAGCAAGGGTTTGAACCTAAAATAAGAAGCTAAAGCAAAGACGTTTTTGAGAAAAACCGGAAGTCAAGACCTTTTCCTTTTAACATGCTTGGACGCTACCAAATTCCAATTCGATCTGTAACGCACGGACACGTTTCAGCGAGTTCTTAAGAACTCCCAAGTGCTCCGTGGGTAAACTAATTACAATTACAATTTGTATTGTTAAGTGTATTTACTCTTACAGAAACGATTTACTCAAACATTTGGACAAAAACTACTGCCCCAAAACGCCAAAAGTCCACTTCCGGTTGAGGTGCGTTGTTCAACTGAAACGTCTTTTAAGCTCCCTACTCTCTTAATAACCGCAACCCAGCACTGAAGGAGGACGGGCGCGTGGCTTAGGGTGCGTCATTTATTGAAATATCTATTGAAAGCCAATAAATTTGTTTTCACCTAGTTCCGGGCATATTTTTAATGTAGATGGAGGTGCCTAACTTATTCTACACGAGTCGTCGTCTACAAGTATCAGAAAGAAAATTCACAAAATCCTCACTCCTCCAATGCATACTTTACTGAGTCACATGTCAAGTGTTCTTGGACATTTAGGAAGCAATACTTAGAATGTTTCCTTAACCACAATAGATAAAAAATCATTGCAATAGGTATCGCAAAACAAGGGAAAAAGTAGACTGTGTTAGCTAGTGATATTAAAAGATATTATCCTACTTTTGGGGATCAGAAAAAAGATGGCGAGATTGATTCAATAAGAATGGAAATATTGCATTTGGGAAAATAGTTGACCACAGTAAAACGAGAGAAATTTGCTAGGCTAGCCAGCTAAGGTTCTAATTCCATTGGTTAAGGCTTAATATATTCCCAAGGGGAGAAACTGTCAATTTACTAGAAAGTAATTGCGGTGTTTTGGCGCCATTTATCCGATGAAGATGCTTTCAAGGCGGGAAGAGAGTTCAACGAAAAGAAGCCATTATTTCAGGAGAACTGAAAAAAATAAATGCATTTACTAACTAAGACGATTCTATCAAATTTCAGTACATCCTAGGCCATGTTTGCACTTTAAGTTGCTGTGTAATAGTTAAAAATACAAATCGCGCGTCCTTATTCGTTATGGAACTCAGTTGAGAAATTGCTCCTTAATAGGCCATTTCGGAGTTCTCCCGGGCCTCTGTTTCAAAATGAGGCTAGGTGCACAACCTTTCTTGTGAAAATGAGTTTTATTTGTATGAAAATGAAAAATGGTTTCCATATCAAAGGCTGAGCACCTGCTGCCCTCGTTTTGAAACAGAGGCCCGGGGGAACTCGGAAATTGCAAAATCACAGCTTAATTTGTGTCAAGCAAATTATGCCTCCCAAGCAATCCGTTTCAATCTTCTTCAAGTCTGTCCATCCGTGCCTCATTTTGTATTTGATGTGTTATTTATACATTATTTTCAAATCCTAAGAGGTTATTTTTATGTTTCGGTAACGGCGAAAGGCGTCACATGATATACGTGACGATAAAAACAACACTGAACAAAACGTTTAATCATGCACGAGGCTGAATGACTCACAAGTATCTTACAAAACGATCATCACATATGTCCGTTAGAAATCCATAGTACAAGGAAAAACAGAAACAAACGGCTTACAAAAATACTTGGGAAACTTAAAGAAAACTTGAGAGAAACTTGAGTTTATTTCACGATGGCCTCGTGCACGCCAATGATAAGGCCGCTTGCGCATGCTCCCAATAAAGCAAGGGGCTAAACCCGCTAGTCAGGATACCAGCGGTTACAGTTTCACTCAGTTTGGTAGCAGTTCCCACTCTTTACGTTTTGATGAATTTTGTGACACATTAACGGTTGTGACATTCTTTAACGGTAGATGAATTCGCACCAAATAAAACGAAAACTGAACGCCCCAGACCTTTGACCATGGTAGAGTAAAACAGTAGCTGTTCTTGTGTGTCGTTCAACAGATCAGCAAACCAGCCGAAAATGCGGATATCTACAACAAGCCACCGTGGATCACAACAGATGATGGGCACGTGGCTCTCACTGCTTACTTCCGGAATCCTAAGAAAATTTGCGCTTGTAAAGGAAAGAAGTGTAAAAAGCCGGTGCACAGTAAGCGACCAATAGGAAACCTTCTGTGGTTACAGATGTCTGACTTCCGATTGACTAAAAAAGTTATGAAACTACCGCTGAAGGAGAAAAAGATCGTGGGCACACCTTGGGTCGAGGGAACCTGTGTCCCTGCTATGGGTAACGTATAGTGATAATGAACTTCTGCCTGAAGCTTACGGTTTTAACAGAGGGTTTTTAACTAAGCGCATTTGGCCAATTTTATTGAGAGATAGTCAGTCGAATAAGAAGTCCAACCAAATAGATGCGCAATGCATAAGAAAACCGGCGCCAGAAAGTCACTGCCGGAATTCGGTGGTGTTAAATTTGATTGGCTGAAATGGCGACACGAACATTTTGGAGCCAACCACACAACCAGCTTCGTTCCATTGTGTCTGTCTGTCGTCAGCCTAGGAGGTTCGTAATAGCAGAGCTCTCGCGCGCGCTTTGCGGAGTACCGTGGGTTTTGAAAGTCGTGACGGAGAAGACGAGACACCGGAAGGATTTTGGCAATAACAAGGACATCGAGAATGGTGGCAACCAAAGACGAATCAAAATCGAAAATACTTTGGACAACTTTACAACAAATTTAAAAATAACGTAACCGCTTAAAATTATTCTATATTTCACAGGACTCCACTACCACTTCAATATCTCGAAAGATTTTGACTGTAACAAGGCCTTGCCAGTTTTCCTGCTGTTCAGTGAACAAAGCAAAACCCTGATTGGATTTGGCTGGGGAGGACCATTTGACGTTCCAAGTACTGAATGGGAAAAGCCACCTCCTTCTCTCTTTGCAGTGAGTATTGAATATATTTTTTACAACAAACCCGGTAATGAAATAATGAATATATAAATTTCATGTATTTTAACTGCGGGATAAAGAAATTTAATGCCCAGCTCCCAGTTGGCTAGTTTGAGCCCTGCAACGGTATCACACAGCTCAGGGCTGGACCTCGAAGCCAGGCAAGCCTGAATTTTTTCAGGCTTTTTTTTCTCAACTGCATAATTTGCGACTTCAAAAACTATGATCTTCACATTTAAACCCGGTAATATTATAAACATTAAACTTATAGCCACTTGTTGATTATTTGATTTTAGGACAAGCGTAGTATACATTCAACTTTTGCCGTTTAGACGGACCCTGTTTAGACCTGCTCCATGTCTGATGTCTCTATGAGTTGTACGCCATATAGAGAGCTAACGAAACTGACTGGAGAATGTCATCGATTAGCCCTTCAGCAACGACAAGGGCTAAAAAGAGATTTGCAAAATTTTCTCGTAATTACATATAATTAAACAGCTTTTTTTTTGCATGCGCGAACAAATGTTTTTAATTTTTTTTTTTGGGGGGGGGGGGGAGCGGGGTGCGGATTTTTATCGATCTTTTTTTTTTCTCACTCTCTTAATTTTCTCCTGTTGCCTTCCGTTGTATAGTAATTTTTGTTGCCCACTTTATCGTCTTTCTTTCTCGTGAAACTTTGGTTGGTCAAATGTCCAGGAAAGGGACAAACATAATCTGCAAACAGAGTAGGTAAATAGAAGAATTGGCAGTGGATTTTATGGCCCCAAATGTTGCTTGTAATTTATGTGTAACTGTGTTAAAATTTGGTAAATGAGGTACCTGTGGCAAAAGACCTATCCTCGCTGATTTTGCTGCTTATCATCTAAACAACTTAAATGGAAAGATAAATGGGTCCAGGAGGGAAAATATCAGGTCCGCCATAAGGAACCAAAAATACAAAGTGTTACCTCTAGCTGTCGATCTCTTTTTTGAAGGTGTCCCGACTATGGCACCTGTCACTTTCCATACTTGATTTTGTTTCCTTGAATGTATTCCCCGTAGCAGTCAATCAGCCTTCCTTCTTTACTTCATTTTGTTTGAAAAAGATCTTTCCTGACCAGATTTCCTCGATCCTGTACTCTCATTTGTACGTTGGCCATTACTACCTTACGACAAAGTATTCCTGTAAAAGACACTGACCTTAAAGTTTATTTACATTTTTGTTCACAGAGATCCATGAAGCCTGAAACAACTCCTGAATGTTTAAAGAATTATACGAAAGTATCAGTACAACATGTTTACTTCGTGGACCCACTGAAAATTGCGTGTTCTTAAAAAAAGAAAGTCCTTTCGCTTGGGTTTATCATATTATAAGTCATATCTAGCCGTTTGATTATAATACATCCTCTACATGTTATATTTATCATAAATTGGTCAAGCCTTGTAAAGCCTACAAAGTCCATAATACGCACTCAACGAGCTATGTAAACTGCTATCATCATAATTAAAGTTTGTCTCTTAACAAAGTATGGTTTAGTCGACGCTTTTATATCGACCAAGAGAGGGACTCAGTACCCTCTTTAGATACCGGTTTTCTCCTTCTTTTAAAGCTAAATCAAGCTGCTTATATTGCGCAAAACTTCTGAAGATTGAAAACGGTTTCGATACTTGAGACGAAGTCTTTCTTTGCCGCAAAACTTACTTTGCACCAAACACTTAGTGAAGGCAAATGACAGTCAATATGGCGAAGGGAGGCAATGGGAAAGAGACTACAGACTGAGTGAGGGGGTGAGGCTACCTCAAAATAATGATTTTTAAGTCTGCTCCTGGCTGGGCCGAGGAAAGCGAAGTAATAAGCGCATTTGACCGCATTCGGAGGTCGTTATTATTTGCTATTCGCCTCGATTAGCTTGCTAGCCATTTCCAGCAGTAACATTCTGAAACAGTTAATCTATAAATTGAGATCATAAAAAAAGTTGAGGTCGACGTCTAAGAAACGCGGTGAAGACTTGGGGGGTTCATTTTGCACTGGAATTGTTGTTTCTTTGGCACCATATATTTTGGAAGAATATAAAGTCAAATTGGGCTTAAAGAACACCCACCTAATACGGACACCTAGATGTTATGGAGAGTTTTCTTCTTGTCTCTGGGAAAAGAAAGCCTCACATTTTCTCTAAATTCAACCTGCTTTATACACGCGTTTTTGACCAAGCGTGAA
>BOPM01001889.1:5000-15026 GCA_022179025.1 Porites australiensis
AGTTGGAAGAGGAGCGTGAACGATTATGCAAGAAGAACATGCACGCAAAAGAGCCGCTCAATCGAAACCATGGCGACCAAAACAACCTAGAAACAGGAAGGCTAAATTTTGCGGACTCGTGGTTAGTTACACTGTTGGTATCAAAGAGAGAGAACAGCAGTCAGTCAATATACAATTACTATATTTATGCTTCATGTTCGTTTAGACAGTAATTATTGACTCAGTTATTGCTGTTGGGTTCTGCTGGCGGAGTCTCGCTTTTGGTAAACTCGGTTTGCTGAGATACCAAATAATGACACTTCCATATCGTAACCACAGTCCATGCACAGTCCACAGTCCAGGCTGTAATAACGAAGCGACCGTATTACAGAGGTGGCCGTACGATAGGGCTCCACTGTATACCCAAGCCATATCTCGATTTATGTCTTAAAAGCCTTATTCTCCCATCACATTTAAGGGAGAGTCGTCCCCACCTATGTTCCCCCTCCCCCGAGTGGTGCGGACCCATTTTTCATTAACGAAAAGCCTCTATAAAGCCTTCCCTCTCAAATAAGCCCCATCCCTCTAATAAGCCCCCCCCCCCGACCCTACCTTTTCAGGGGAAGAAAGTTAATAAGCCACCCCCTTCCATTAAGATTCCCCTCCCCTCCCCTCCCCTAATTATTCTTGACAAGTAAATGATAGATTTTATTATCAATCACGACTGTAAAGGTTCCTGTGGACTGATCCGGGATGGTTTATTTACCAATTGGAAGTTCGGATGTGATTCTGAACCTCAGCTGCATGGCCTCCAACCTTCTTTTACTTGAGTTCATCCACTTTGTATTCTTGTTCTTTATGGAGAACTGACACCATCGTCTTTTCTAAATTAAATAAGCACTCCTCTCAAATAAGCCCCTCTAAAATGGGCTTGAAATAAATAAGCCCCCCGGAGGGCTTCATAGAGGATTTGCGGTATGTACCGAAAAAAGGTGCCCATGAAACCTCTGAGTGAGATTGCTAAGTTAAATTCCTGTTATTGCAAAGTAGTTATTGCCTAGAAAATACTAAAAATGATTATAAAAATTGACACTTTTAATGAAAGCTCTCTATCAAATTTCCGCAACATTGGGGGTCATTTGCCCTCTTATCACTTGTACCAAATAAGCCCCCCCCCCCTCGTCTATTCAAGGGGAGAAAGTTAAAGGGCCCCCTCTCTTTTAAGCCTCCTTCCCCTCCCCTTTTTATCCTTTACTAATCCAATGAATGCAACTACTACTAATGAATGATATACTGTATTAATCAATCAAGACTCTGAACTTCATTTGGACTGATCCTGAAGGACTTATTCATGTGTTAGAACTTCCGATTTGTTTTTGATCCTCAGCTTAATGACCTCCAACTTCTTGAACTTGAGCTTATCCATTCTGCATTCTTGTTTTTTTCTATGTAACTAATAATACCACTATCTTCGCTCAAATCAAAATCCGTAAAAAGTGAAGAACTGCCGAGTTTTCGAGAGCAAGGCATGTTTCGATCATAGGAAAACTAAAGACCGGTTAAAACAAAAGAGAAAGCTCAGATAATTAAGCTGTATGCTCAGTGTTGGATTCTCCCTCCTAATGTATGACAAATTTATATCTGTTGATTGGAACGACAAAGTGTCCGTGGTACACATAGATTAACGACCAAAGGTATTAAAGCGATTGAATTAAGAGAGGAAATGGCCATTTCCAGGAACAAAGAAAACTGTCCGTAATTAACGTTTGGTGTCCGTACAGCGGGGTTCGAGTGACGTGACATAAAATTTATTTTCACTCAAAGGGCTACACTACAATTACAATAAATCGCATTTAAGTCAAAGAAAAAAGTATAGGAAGGTCATGTAGAAACTTCATGCGTACTTACCATTCTCGTCGACATCGTCGTGGTCATAACAGAAATGGAAAGTTGATGAGTATACACAGGATAAAGTGGTGCATGACGTCATCTTTGTTGTGTCCGATGGGTGCATCGTAAGTTGAAAAAACCGAAGCGTTCTTGTTGAACTTGCGAAGCCATTTCTCATAAATACGATCTGGAAAGGAATGATGAAGAGGGAAGATGTGGTCGCTTGACGCTGGAGGTACATCCCACATAGCTCCAGTCACGACTATGTGAACCTGGTTATGTAAGGTGTGGATATTTGGCAAACGATAACCGGTCTTTGTACTGACGTAGCCTTCCAGGATGTTTTTAAAATTGCAGCTTGACTCTTGCCATAGTTTGGCAGGTCAAAAGTTTCAAACCAGAGTGCAAAATTGACTTCTTCTTTGGTTGGAAATGTCATTGTATGTCCCTGTTTTCTTAATTTATTAGCCTGCGAAAACATCCGTTTCTTCTCGCTCTTCTTAGCTGGGGACGTTTTGCGCGGAGGAACGTCTGCGACTCTGCGGCAGAAATTCCACACTGATGACGCAAATCAATGTTTACATATTAAATCCGGTAGTCATGGGGTTCCAAATATAAATTTGTCCAATTTTATGTGTCCTCTGGTCGATTTTGGTGAAGTGTTGTGTTCATCTGCCAAAGAGCTCCAGCAAAACTCAAATACTTCTTCTCGAGAAGACTATATTCCACAAATATTGACTGTGTTGTCAGAGATTCTTCACATTTCCACTTGACCTCTGTGACCTTTTGCCTTTTGTCTGTCAAGACTGTCATTCGTAAACAATAGCTATAACAATGTAACTACTCCGTCGACCAACCAGCGCTTCTGACCGGATTCCGGACAGATTCTACGTCATAAGTATGGAATTTCTGTCGCTGAGTCGCAGACGTTCCTCCGCACAAAACGTCCCCAGCGGCGAAGAGCGAGGAGAACGGATGTTTTCGCAGGCTATTACTTTATCTTCCTTTTCCTTTTCAGTGATCCGTTCCAAACCAGGTTTCTTGTTCGTTGAGTCACACATCTTTGTCAGGGAATATATAATAGGTTTGTTCACTGTTCACGAGTCACGGTTTTTTTCGGTGCGCAGTCTTTGCCATAGTAACCAAACTCGCACTTAATTTATGCAGTCATATCCAGCAACGTTTGAATTGCATTTGCGCGTTTTATGGTAAAGAGCATTAGGCCAGTCGTGGCGCTCGTCGCCTTTCTGGAAAGTTAAGGTTGGTAATGACGACTGTACTTGAAGGAGCAATCACGAATGATCAATTCCTGGCATGTACCTCTGTTTCCACTAAAGCCTTTTGGGATTGGACAACATTTCTTGGTCTTTCTTGTTCTTCAGATTCGTCAGGGATGACTCTAGGGAACTGGTCTTCAGCCAAGAGTAAGGTGAACACCATAAAGACAAGACACGTGATGATACGGAAGCTCATCTTACTTGGGACTTAATTCCTAAATGAAGAAAGAGGACTGTTCATTTTCGAGAAAAGGCTAATGTTCAACCAAGAGGTCTTCAAGAGCTTCAAAAAATATTATCAAATTGTTAGCCGCCAGTCGCATTGTAAAATGGTTTGAACCTAGAAATGATGTGACATGTAGATGGAATATGATAATACGGGTGACTAGTATTGAATAGTATCCTATTTACATCAATCTTGCCCGCGCTCCTATGTAGCCTCCTACGCAGGCCTTTTTAGGGGAGGGACGAAACACGAGCTCCCCTAAAAACGCCTGCGTGGGAGGCTAGCTACTATATATGCTAAGTGATGGAGAAATCTGGCGGCCTCTTCCGGATGAAGGATACAGGCCCGAGAAACTATGGGCTGGGATGAGGTGGGAAGAGAGAAAAACAAACCATCCGAAAGAGGTGCCATGAAGTGGAGAGCGGGCAAGGCGAGGTGTATGGCCATAACAACAACCTGTGTGTATTGTCTCGAAGATGATAATGAATGCATTGTGTATGTGTCTTATACAGTCGCTTGGGCAAGACCGCTGTAAATAGTATCCTATTTACATCAATCCTGCCCGCGTTCCTATGCTAAGTGATGGAGAAATCTGGCGGCCAACGTACGAATAATACTTTCCGAGACATCGCACTAGTACCAACAGGAAGACAACACCCAACACACCCAAACTCAAAACCCCCAGCCTTAATACCCACACTAAATGAAAACGCTCGACAGAGTCAGGAAACAAAATGCCGCGAAACAACGTCTGCTCTTGAGCCACAAAACACAGCGTAAACAAGACCAGGGCGTGAAAATTTTAGCGAAATTAAGCCCCTGGCTCTAACACACGCTCAACATCAGAGTTAGGTAACAAAAATTGCCGCGAAACAACGTCTGCTCTGGAGCCACAGAACACAGCGTAAACAAGACCAGGGCGTGAAAATTTGAGCGAAATTAAACCCCTGGTTCTAACACACGCTCAACAGAGTCAGGTAACAAAAACTGCTGCAAAACAACTTCTGCTCTGGAGCGACACAAAACACAGTGTAAACAAGACCAGGGCGTGAAAAGTTTAGCGAAATTAAGCCCCCGGTTCTAACACACGCTCGACAGAGTCAGGTAACAAAAAATTGCCGTAAAACAACTTCTGCTCTGGAGCCACAAAACATAGTGGAAACAAGACCAGGACGTGGAAAATTTAGCGAAATTAAGCCCCTGGTTCCAGCACACGCTCGACAGAGTCAGGTAACAAAAATTGGCCGCAAAAAAACTTCTGCTCTGGAGCCACAAACCACACTTATAATTATAGAACAAAACCTGTGGATTTTGCTAAAAACAACAACGAAAGCATAAGCCAAACAATAGCTGAGACATGAAAATGCAGCCATTTATAATAACACGTACCTTAAAAACCCAACGGGAATAGCAGCATGGTAGTAAAGCAAATTCATGTACTGACTCTGCATGAATAAAACTAGGAAGCACGAAGACTAAACAGCGTAGGACAAAATAGGCATATGAAACGAAAAAACTGAAAACCCCGCATACGGAAGTAAGAAACGGACATACTGCGAGAACTGAACAAGAACTGACTGCTATCCCGCTAGAGCCGCTCAATAAGGTTGGAGAGAAAACCGAAGCCAGCGAATGAACCTCTCACGGGATCCATAAGAAGGAAATGCTGAAACTAGGGAATTGCAACCTGAAAGATAAAGTGGTACTGTGAGGACAAAATATAAGAAAAGACGCGGCTCGAGGGATAGCAGTCTTACGCGCCAGTAATCCAACAGGGAATTAGACTCCCTTGTAAGACTGAAATCCCGGAGCGGATGCAGGAAAATAATAACAAGGAAAGCATTGAAAACAAATACAACCAAAGCAAAGAATACAACTAAGAAAATACTGGAAACAAAAGGGAAAGGGTACAGACAATACTGACCTTGAAAATGTATGTGACCGGATCGAATTTCGAACACGTGGCAACCTATAAAACCTAGGTTGCAAAATGAGATACTTACCGCGAGCAAGAAATTGAGAAGATGGAAATAAAAACAGGAGGCAGAAAGGAAGCGGTGAACGCCAATGAAGAAACAACGGGAAAGGCGAAAGGGTGAGGAGGGAAGGAGTTTGACGAGCACGTTTAATGAGGCCATGATGAAATCTGTGTGTGTTGTCTCAAAGATACTAATTAATGCATGGTGTATGTGTCTTATATAGTCGCTTGGGCAAGACCGCTATAAATAGGAACGCTTTTTATAGTGACTCTCTCCTCCGCAGAGGCTTTTTTGTGTTGTAGGGAGACTGGGAAGAAAGAAAAAGAGAGCGCGCGGGGCACGATGGGAAGGAGAAAGAAAAAAACTGCCTTATAACTACTCGTTTCCTTATATTGTCTATTTGAAGTGCATGGCCTACTTTATAAGTAAGTCACTTATGAATTAAGGTATATTCCTTTTTGGTCTCGCCTGCGTAAGCAGCAACGCGTTGTTCGTCCCGGGGGTAGTCCCTTATATAAGCTATATAGGTATGTGCTGCGCCAAAAGGTGTGTTTTTTTAGCCGTTTTAGTCTTAAGGTCTCGGTAAAGGAAAACGAGGTGCCCATAGAAAAAAACTCTAGTCGCGCGAGTATTTTCGCTACAAAGGCAAGTTATATATCAAATTAAAGCTAAAAGACTAAATTACCTTTTAAAAGATTTTATTTCATCGAATTTTAAGAGGCGCTTAAGTTTTTTGCTCTCGAAATCAGAGGTATCGAGTTTACTGCTGAAGCTTCAGCCCTTTCTCGTTGTTGAATATTCACTTCCTTTTTATTGCATCTGATTGACAGATAAAAGACCTAAGAAAGGGTGTGAGGAATTTTCCGATTTCCCTTTGTAACTCATTTTATGTCAGTTTCTTTGCGTAAATCGCGCTCGAGATTCGACTTTTTAGTTTGAAATGCAATAATTCCGGTAATACGAGACATATGCAAATTTTCTTACACCCTTTTTTAGGTCTGTTATCTGTCAATCAGATGCAATAAAAAGGAAGTGAATATTTAACAATGCGAAAGGGCTGGAGCTTCAGCAGTAAACTCGATACCTCTGATTTCGAGAGCAAAAAACTTAAGCGCCTCTTAAAATTCGATGAAATAAAATCTTTTAAAAGGTAATTTAGTCTTTTAGCTTTAATTTGATATATAACTTGCCTTTGTAGCGAAAATACTCGCGCGACTAGAGTTTTTTTCTATGGGCACCTCGCAGTCAACTCGATACCTCTGAGTTCGAGAGCAAAAAACTTAAGCGCCTTGTGAAATTCGATAAAATAAAATCTTTTATAAGGTAATTTAGTCTTTCAGCTTTAATTTGATATATAACTTGCCTTTGTAGCGAAAACACTAGCGCGAGTAGAAATTTTTTCTGTGGGCACCTCGTTTTCCTTTACCGAGACCTTAAATAGAGTATCAATTTTGGTCTGAAATAGGACATGGTTTGTGCACTCTAGTCTTGAATTGGGTATGTTTTTTAGAACAATTAGCTACTTCTTCATCATTAGGCGAAAGACCATTTCCCTTTTAATGTTTACGCCAGCTACTGGGTACGTGCCGTAACAGCTTGTCACGCGCTCCGGTGACGCGCCGAGCTCCTGGGCTTCAGGTCTGAAGGGTATCAAATTTTTGATCAGGTCTGAAATAGGGTAGGGAAAATCACAGATTTGGGTCCGAAATAGGGTAAGGGTTTCAGGAAGCGTGCCGCAGACCCCCTCCAAATTTTTCTGGAAGTACCCCCGGAATTTTTGGTCGTAATTTAGGACACAAAAGGCAGGTCATTGTGCCAGGCGTTCCCTGCGCAGACCGTGGAAACTTAGACTAAGAATCGTTGCGTGATCGAAGCCACGCATGTTTTGCGAAGAAAGCTTTAAATTTAGAGCTTTTCCGAAACGTGTCGGTCCACGAATTCTATCGCTTGAAAGCGTTGATTACTTTGGAGTAAGTAAACACTACTGAGTGGTCGAAATAAAATAAGAATCTTAGTTAGCAAAATTGCGATGGTCGGGTGTTATAAATTTAACTATATCCAAATGAGTCTTGAGATGAGCATGCGATCTATTTTCGGCATGATTGAAATGACGTGCCATTCTCTATTTTCCAATTGCCCATAATACACTCTGTTTGCCCCCCAAATTCTGCATAAACCATTGTTTTTAAATGCTCCTGGGAGTATGGCATTTTCCCAAGAGCATTTTAAGACAATAAGTTATGCAAAATTTGGGGGGCAAACAGAGTGTATTATGGGCAATTGGAAAATAGTCAATGTAAATATCTTTTTCGATAGCTTCTCTGTAATCGAGGCCCTTGAATTTTCGTTTATTTATACACGTGTATAGCCTGCTACCGGAGAGGTATTTTTGGTCGTCGCTAACACGCGTACTAAATCAATTCAGAAACAAAGAAAAAAGTATCGACGTCGATAAAGTAGGAAGTAAAAAACCTTTAGCGAGTAAATCATGTTTCTTGTAGAATTAATCGCCTCCTCATTTCTGGATCTAATCTCCAAGCAGGCGAGACCTGTTTGCCGCTGTAAGCCGCTGTAAGCCGCTGTAAGCGCGTTCTTGTTACAAGTAAGTTACCTATTGGATAGGAAACTCTAATGTTATAATCGCTTAATGTGCTAGCTTCTCCGCAGATTCAATCGGCGTAAAACGTTTCATGAGCCAAAAACTGATACAATCGTTTCTTTACTCGATATTGTCTATTTCAACATTGTCTACTTCATAAGCAGATAACTACAACGGTACGAATTTAGGTAAATTCTATTTTATAGGTAAGTTACCTTTTGGGTAGGAAACTTTTACCTAATGGGCTTTACTACGCGACAGATTCAAAGGTATATCCTAAATTGAAGTTTTATATAGGCGACATATGTGCCGGTATCTTCCGTCAATTTTACCTCTACAGCCTACTTCATAATAAGTAGGTACATAGAAATTGAAGTAAACCCTGCTTTATGAGTAAGTTACCTATTACCGGCATAGGGAACTCATGTCTACTCCAGTCTAATATAACTGCTATTTAGTAACTACTACGCGTATTTAATTGTATACTCCACTACTTGTAATAAGTGCCATATCTACTCGTATCTTCAATTCTAACAGTATTGAAAAAATATTGTCTACCTAGTGTGCATGAACTTTTTCAGAAGAAAGAATAAATGTAAAACAGGGGCGTAGCTAGGGGTGGTCCTGGGGTACCCGTGCCCCCGCCCCCTTTGTGAGGTAATTGTTTTATGTTCCTTTAATTCAGGTGGCCAAAACGCGCGAATCCGAAGAATCAACATGCAATAAATCTTTTCCAGTGCTAGATTGTTGCTTACCCCAATTGCAGGACCAAACATCTGCAGTGGACCATGTTCGTTCTTGTTCGTAACTAAAATTATAGAGTAATTTATGCCAAGTGGAACTTAATTAATCCATGCAACTATCTCACTGCTCATCCAAAACAACGTCACTTGTAGTAGAAAACGGCCAGGATGTCGACATGTCAATCTTGTAAGTACCCTGGGTGTGACACAGCGTCAACCCCCCTCCCCCCCCCCCTATAAAAATATTTTTCAAGTAACGTAATCTATTGTATATGGAAAAATAAACCTACCTATTTTTGTATTGTTCCAATTTAACCATCGTATAACCAAGCTTAGGACATAGACTAGCGTCTCAGCGGTTTTCTCCCAGACTTACAATTGACCACTCCAGAAAATACCATATCATACTATAATGCTCTTTGTTTGTCACCCCAAAATTTTGCATAAGCATTGTCTTCAGTTTCGCTTTCGAGTTAAAATGGCCCCAAGAGAAACTGAAAACAATGCTTATGCAAAATGTTGGGGTAACAAACAAAGAGCATTATGGTATGTTTTGGTATTTCAGTCTGGAGTGGTCAATTTAAGGTGGCTGAACGACCTGGCTGAACACAGTTTTGCGAGCGGTCAGCGGTAACTTTCGTGACGGCGCGTGTTTTAAATTAGACAGACCAACATGGCGGCGAAAGAGCAATGGAACACAGAAGACGATTTCTCAAAATCTACTCATTAGAATTTTGTGATATTTGGCAGAATTTTTCCTTTCATCGTATTTTAAGAGCCATTATCTGAGAAAATCGAGAATCGCACGACACTCGTCAAAAAATCGAATTTTTTTTTTATTTTGCCAAAACATCCCTTTTAGTGACCTTGTTTCAGGAAAAATAGTTTTGGGTTGAAACGATTCATTTTAAAGGAGAAATTAGGAAAAGTTTGAAAAATCGATTTTATGCTCGTTTTTCGCACAAAACACGGCAGGATGCAATGGCAACTTCGAGAGAAGGGTGAACGCGTAAGAAACATTCCCTGACATTGAAACTTCACCGAATTATTATTTTGTTCTTACTCTTGAAAATCCTAAAAGAAAATTTGATAAACGATGCGTTGCATTTTTATAATCGACAAGTGTAAAGAGGTCATATTTGTGACGTTAGACGTGCTAGAAAATGAAGGCCAACTTTGACTATTAAAAAAGGCCTCTGGTATATGCCGCTTGATCATAAAATCAATATAAAATGGAACCTTGGCTTTTGTACTAACTTACTGGAAAGTTTTAGCTCTGGAAATCAAATATCATCCTGACACCAAAGCAAGCGGTGAGAGCAATTGAATTGGG
>BOPM01001890.1:13211-23211 GCA_022179025.1 Porites australiensis
GTTTTTTCGTCCAGTGATTGCACCGTATGTGATTTTTCTTTGGTTCTTTGGTAAAGGGTCTTATTGATCAATCATTTATCTCATTTAACAGCTTCCAGGTCTTGCCATCACTTGATAGTAAAATTGCCACCCCTTAGTTCTCAATTCTTTAATTTAAATGTCAGTTTGAAGACAGTTTGTAATTTGAGATGAACAGTAATTTGTCTCTTTGGCAAGGGGAGACATGTACATTAGTTAAATTATTTCTAATATGAAAAGAAACAAATAAATAAGTATTATGGTTCTCATAAAGGAAAAAAATACCAAACAACCACTTTACTTTTTAAGGCCAATGTGTAAAATGTACTCAAAATCAATTTATCATTTTAATCATATTACATTGAGCTGAATTTCGAAGACTATTTTCCTGGATCAGACCCACTTATTTTGGTTCTATGATTATTTATTACTCTTGTTAACTGTGTATGAATACAGTATAAATTCTTGATCAGTTGAGCAACAGTTGGGTACCAATTTTAACAAACATAAAAAAGGTTTTTCTTTTGGAGACATTATCGGTTGGATGGTGAAAGAGGAGGACTCAAGAACACAATTAAACAAAGTGAAGTGCCCCACTACACTGATGTTCATACTGTTAAAAACCTTGAAAAAGAACTTAGCTATTGATCATTGACAGTCGCAGTTGTCAAATATTTGCATCTTTTTCGTGAATTAATTTCTTTATAGTCAAACTGAGTAAGGTAATAAAATGAAGCTAACTCAAGGATTACAGCTACCTTGAATTACTTTGATGGTCTAACATACTAAGACGGGTTGACACACTTCAGTTTCACAAATGAGTCGGTGACAGTTAAAAATGGCAGGTTAGGCTTGCTCTTGTTCAGAGACTGAGCAACTGCGGAAGACGGTTTTTCATACGCTCCATGCACCAGAGCAAGACTGAAAAACTATTTAGATTAAGCACGAAATTTTGGTGGCCTAGATTTGTAGTCTAGTGTGTACTTTATTAATAAATCTGATTGCAATAGCTGGATAGTGGAAGAAAGAAGAGAAACCTCAGTGAATTTTTTTTTTGTGTTCTTACAGTTCGTATAGTGAAACCTAGCGAAACAAAGCGAGAGGAATAACAGAAATTAATAGTCGATCATTCAAGGAAAAATAAAGATAAATATCAAAATGTTCCCTTAATGCTAACACTGATATGAGATGCCCGGCTGATCACATGTTGATAAGCCGTCGTTCATTTATGTTTACTCTTAAACTGATGTAAATATTGGAATGAAAGAACTGTTCTTCTGCTTCGCTGCTTCGAACTTGCATCTTCTTTTGTTCATAGCAAAAAACATAAGAAAAATTACAAAACTATAAACGAGAATTGCATAAAGTATGAAATAATCTACCTTTAGTTTAAATGGGAACCTTAGATATTCAGAATCCACCTTAAGAATCGCCAAAATGTGAGGTTGTTTTAAAAACCCTTTTGCAAACGATACTAATTTAGCAGAGACGCTTCGTTCTTGCGTCTTCTTTTGTTCATAGCAAAAAATATAAGAAAAATTACAAAACTATAAACGAGAATTGAATAAAATATGAAATAATCTACCTTTTCTTTAAATAGGAACCTTAAATATTCAGAATCCACTTTAAAAACTGCCAAAATGTGAGAATGTTTTGAAAATCCTTTTGTAAACGATACTAGTTTAGATCCCAGACCTCTCCCCTCCCTGCACATGCGCACATGTTATTCAGCTCTGTCCTATAATCAAAATAGACAGATTTAGAACAATGATCTTCGGTCCAATCGTGCTATCGTTGTGACTCGAGACGACTTACCTGATACTCTCTCCACCGTTGCTTGTGTAAACTTGTTTGTCTCTAGCTTGTTTTAACTTGCTCTTTCAGAACTACAAATGCTTTATTGAACGGCTGTTCATGATGAAGATCGGTGTTGCTTCTAGTGGTCGGGCCATTTTGCGTTGTCATGGGGTCTAAACAGTTCTATAAGTATAAGCCAAGTCAGCCCTAAATCGGGGGTCTGGACTAAAACCAAAATTTCTCTGTTTCGAGTAGAAATGGCCCTAGTCAGTGAAAGGGGCCGATACGCATCACATGGCTGAAACAATTTCACCTGTGGGCCAAAACGGTTTTCGTTGGGGCTGAAATGGTCTATGTTAAGGTCGATTTAGACCAAAAGTTGACAAAATAGCCCCACGAAGGATCAAATCAGCTCCGGGGGCCATAGAGCTGAATCGGCACTTTGGGGCTGAAACAGATCTTTTGGATTTACAGTGCACCGCAAATTTTGCTATTTACCTACTACTCTTTAATTAAATTAATCCATTTGTTGGAAAGAAAACCAGCCAAAATTTCATGCGAAAGAAAGACGATAAAGTGGGCAAAAAAAAATAAATAAATAGCTATAAAGGCAAAGAGAAAGAGAAGAGAGCGAGAGAAAAAATCGTCATGGATTCGCAAAAGAGGCCAAATTGTGGCGTATGCGCATGCGCGAAAACAAAAAGCTGCCTAATTAGATCTAATTAGCAGAAAATTACGTCCTTAGTGTTGGAAATCTCTTTTTAAGCCATTCTCATGCTAACTGGCGGAAAAACGGGTCAAAAAAGAGGATTTGGCTCAAAATGCACCTTTGTCCTAAACATTGGTTGACGGCAAAGGGTTGATATCCATATATCTTTGACATTTTATCCCTGAAGGATTACCACCCCAAGAGGACTGGATGATAACTTCTCTTCCAATAGCTTTGTGGGATTATTACAGACCTAATGAACTAGAGAAAAGTGACCAGCTGTTGTCTGTATTTGGAACATTTTATCCCTTACCCCTTTCAGCCCCTACAATTAATCATTTAGGTTTAGTTCCTTGCTGTGAGAGTAAGGAATATGGTGTTTCTTCTAGCAGTTCTATTTTCTGGGCCAAGTTGTTCTGGTCAAAGGCAGGATGTATTGAACTTCGAGTTAAGATTAAACAAGTGAAATGATTCTTTATCCATCTTTCCATCTTACACAGCAGACCAAGACAGCTTGCGATTATTGAGCCGGTCACCTTTTAATAAGCTGCTTGGTTTCGCTGGAGAAGAAACCTGTCATACATGTACCCTTGTTCAACCTGTTAGAGATGGCCATGATGTAATACTGTGGCCAGGAGACAACCTAAAGGAACCATTTATATGGATTTCGTGGTCTGCGAGGTACCCTATTAACAGTTCGACCACGTACACAGGCTGGGACTATCTGGGAGGCTTAAATTATACGAGACATCCTCACATCTACAAGCCGGATTATGCAGTCGACTGGAGGGGCTTCCTGTCGATTGAAAATGTGACGATCAGTCATAATGGGACTGAATTTAAGGGAGAAGTAAAGGAAAAGAACGACATCGAACCGAAAAGATTATACATCAAGCTTTTTGTCATCGCTGAAGAAGGTAATTGATTATTATTGTTATTTTTTTTAGAATCGACCAATGGTTTATCCGCCAATGAAAATTGTTATCCTTATTCAGACAGGACTTTGCTTTTTGTTTTGTTTTGTTTTTAATTATTATTTTAGTTCATTTAATTATTAATTTTGTTTTCCCTTCCTGTGACAGCGGGGGAGTGGGGCTTCGGGAACCTTTTTTATTGACAAAATGCAAATTACAAAAAACAGGACTGTCAAAACCAAGAGTGAATGAGGGCCAGTTGTATTGGAAATTAATATTCTCTAACCTCATTCTCTCTTGTCAAAACTCGCTTGCCATGCTAACTTCAATGTTGACGTACGCTTGACGACGATTTTTAAATGTCCCTAGATAAGTTTTAGGAAAAGTCACAAAGTTTCTTGACCGTCATAGCTTGGACAGTTTTAAAGTAATTCAGATCTGTAGAACATTGAGAATGAAAGACACCCAATTCCCAGGCCTTACGTCTTTGCAAACAGGTCCGAAAAAGAAAAACGGTCTTCTATAGACGAAATGGCATATGCAGTGGTATACATCAAGTGATGGCTGAAGATTACATTTCAAACCAAATACTTTTTTCTCAAGGTTTTTAAGGGAATTACAAGTCATAAGCCATTAGCCTTTCAGGCAGACGTTCTCAGGGGTTCCGCTAACGTCTGCTAAATCGAAAGATAAATTCCTTTTCCATTGTTCGCAAATATCAGCTGGAGATCATATGCAGATTATCGGAGATCCAATCGGCGCTGTTGAAGTCAAAGTGTTGACAAGCCAAAAACATACGTACAGGCTCGGTAGAGTGTGATACCTGACCAAAGATTTTTGCTCCGGACAAGAATATGATGTATGAAATAAGCGTTGGCTTTTTGTATATTTCTCTCCGTAAAGGCTGGATTAGATGTCATTTGCGAATATTCAAAGTTGTCAGTTCTTTGGGTGATACAACGGCGGCGTTGTACGATGTAACTGAAAAAAAGGCAGAAATTTTTTTCACACTTTATTGTTTTGTAATAAAGCAGACTTCCGGTCAGCAAATTTAACCTCAGAGGTTTTTTTTTTTTTCAATGAGATTGTGAGGGTATATACCCTCTAGTGCGAAGGCGTGTGAGGTAACCGAGTAGTTTGTTCTAAAACTGTAGTGTAAGGTCTTCACCTAATTCATGAGACCTTCCTTATCTTTTCTGGAACTAAGTCAAGCTCGAAATTTCTCAAGGTCCAGAGTGTATTTCCCAAATCTGAAGGTGTCCTGTGATTGGTCTACGTTTTTTACTCTCGTTTCAGGAGACGTTTGTCAGGCAGGAACGCGTGACGAACCCCTAAGAACGTCTGCGGGGGAGGCTAATAAGCTATAGGTTTCATATTGAAAAATCCTTTTTCAATCTCCATAACATCTTCCCGAAAATATTTAGATCCTGGCCTATAGAACATTTGGCGGATCGATTTTCACTAATCAGTGCGATTGAGCCTCAAGTAAATTAATATCGGTCTTTATTCGGGTTTATTTAAGACAAGTCGTTTTTCTGCATTTTTGAACATTTTTGTTAAATTTGACATTTCTTTGAGAGGGTTCGGCTGAGTCCATGAAGGTTCAACGAAAAAAAAAAAGACCGTGGCAAAGACTGAAACATGAAGTACAAGATTATAAGGCAAATAGTCTGTCGCATTAACAACGACAGCCCTCCGCTAACCTATGGGGAATTATGTCACTTCAACTGCGCTAATTACATTTTTTTTCTTTTTTTTTTCATATTATCAATCACTAGAAGTGTTTTCCGGAACAACAAGCAGCCCTGTTACATCACCAACTGATACCTCGACAAGCCACCAATCCACAGGCACGTACTATATTTACTCTAAGTGAGGTCAAGGCAGGAAAATATGGGATTTAAACAAAGCCTTGGGCCTAGACAATATCGTAAGGGATTTAGGAGGGCTTACAAACGAAAGGGGAGGAAGAGGGACTTATAACTGGACTAAAAAGAAGAGTTTCAAAACAGCCTACGTTGTTACGTGGCAGTGATGATCAAAATACGTATTTTGTAAATTCAATCGCTTTTTTTAAGCTTCAAAACGTCGTAAATATGGAATTCACTTCAGTACAAGCTAGAAGGGGGCTGATTTAGAACCGGGGAGGCTTAACCGGATGTATTTTTTTGTTTACCGGTAGATAGGTCTATAAATGGGGGTGCTTAGAAGTGGGTTGGGGGAAGGGGGGGCTTATAGGCGGAAGTTCCGTGTTACGGAAATTAAGGCCTTCAGTTCTTAAAATAGTATCTAAGTCCCTTATTACATGTACAGCTATAATATATTATCATTCGAAGCAAATTTTTCTTTCTTTTCATTGGCCGAGAGCCCACCTTGCAAATAACTGCCTATAAATAAGAAGGTCTCAATGGGGTTAACCGATAGGAGTAAAACGGCCAAAAATTTAGCCGATAGCCGTAAAAATTAAAAAAATTTAACCATTAGCCGTAAATAGTGTAAAAAAAGAGTTAACCGTAAAAGAAAGTGTTTCCTAGATTTGCTACTTTTAAGGAAGGTACTAAACTCACTTATGGTTGCGTTTTTTATTTCCCGGCTAGTGTGACTCCGTACGCACGTTAGGCAAAGCGCCTTTTAGGTGTTAACCAAGCCCTAGGCTCCATTTCCGGCGCATTTTGGGGAACTAACTTTTTCCATAGCGAAAGTGTGGCTTCTTGCTGGGGATTAATATTTGCAATTTTCAGGAGGCCGTGCCCTCAAAACATTAGTGAAACAACACGCAGAGATGTCACTGTTTGTAAAACACGTTGCCGATAAACAACATATTCCTGTTTTTCTCGGACGCTACGGTAGACATCGCCATGCCTAGTCCCTGTTCGGCGTCTTCCCACGCAATCTCGGTCAAGGTATTTCAGTGGCGAACTCGCTCGCACCACATGACCCGAAAGGCATCAGCCGCGCGGAATAATGCGGCCTACGGACAAGGCAACGGTATGACAGTCGTTCCGTACAGTCCTTCGCTATCGTTAGAAACACTGGACACGGGAATTTTGTTTTCACACTAGACCTAGAAATGGATCATCCGTCTGAGACTAGCCTGTGTACAGTCGCGCCCTCCCAACAGACACCCCTTCTCCGATTTTTTTCTGAGGGGAGGGGGCGGCTGTACACAAGCTATCTGGAACGGATAATCCTGTCTTCAAAAGTCAGGCGGATTGTTTATTCAAAATTAAAACTATTCCATTGCCAAATTAAGACGTATCACCTATCTGACGCGAATCATCAAACGGATAACCCGTCTCACCCGAATAATCCTTCTCTAGTGTGAAAACAGCCATTTCTGTTATAATGAATGTCGCGCCCTGTCCTTGAATTGGGCGTTCGCGTGTCTGCTTTTGCTTTTTCACAAAGATTATTTTTAGTAAATTGACTATTGACATTTCTATGTTTAAAATAATATCAGAAGTGCAATACTTTATAAAAAGTATGATCCATCAAATGTGAAAATTTTTCAAAAGAATAGCTTATGTCATCCCGAGATGATCCGAAGACTTTATTTTGATTTAAAGATACAAAAAAATATAGGTTAATTAATATTTAACTTTTTGAAACAAAAGAAGTTAATTTTCGTTAACCGTGACTGAAAAAATTAACCGATAACCGTAAAAGAGCCAAAATTTTAGCCGATAACCGTAAAAGCCACCACCCCATTGAAACCCTCAAATAATGGTCTGCTCATGTGCAATGCCGTCTAACTGTGTTTGGCTGCAAATAATATTCTGCACATGCGTAAAGGAAACCATGCTTTTCTCCTTCTTGCGGTCGCTGTTGCGTGAAAATGGCAGATCGCTTCGCTTCCCGAGGATATTCATTAAAAAAAAAAAAAAACAAACTCATTGATCGAATGATAAAACAATTATGGAATTCGGTTATCGCAAAATATTGTGGTTTGTCTGTGTCTCGCAGATCAATTATTTATTTTCGGCTTCGGCAAATAATTGATCTGCTCGCCACAGACAAATCACGATATTTTGCTCAACCTCGTCCAATAATTGTTAATTATTTGCTTGGCACAAGCTAAACTCGGCACATTTTTTTCTTTCATGTTCAAACGGCATGAATATTTTACTTTTACTTGTCGTATACTGTTCATTACGTCCACAAAACAACAGTTTCGCTCTCCTTGCACAGTTTTTATCAGCCCATTTCCTATTTTGAGAAATTTTCAAATTAACCTTCGGCCGTACAAGCAGAGATGGTGGTGGTTGGCACCTCCCCTCTGAGATTAGGGTTAGGGTAAGGGTTAGGGTTTTTTTCTGGGCGACAAAACATCAGCACGTAACGTTTTCAGTAGCTGTTTGTTTATCCAATGTGCAAATTTTGAGACAAATTAAGTGATAGTCAGTTACTATGGTTACGAAATATGACGTCATAAGTAGCAGGTGTTGAAGCCAATGAGTGAAAATGCATGTCTCTTCAACTTTTTAGAACAATGAAAGCAAAACCTCTGGATGAAATGGTACAAAGTGCTTATTTATTTGTTATTTTACATGTCAAGCACAAAAAAATTACATTTATCGCGAATTCAACTGATTTCTCATTCTTGGTAAATCCAAGATCCCGACCATTGCTAGTGACGTCACAGCTGGCCTCCAGCAGCGCCACCACCCACAAAATGTACCTCCTCTCGTAGAGAAGATCAAAGGCTTTCCACTAAAGGCAAAATCGTTTCGAAATACAGCTACATATCAAAACCTTTGGGGAAGGGTTCCAACACCCCCCCCCCCCCCCCCACCCCCTTGTACCACGGTAGGGGTATGGATTTGCGTGTACGTCTGAGGGTTACGTTGGCAGTAAACGTGATTCTTAATTCAATCTTTCTGATAGCATTTCCTTCAAAAAGATCCATCCCTGTGTCATCGCCAACTGATACGACATTCCGGCCGAAGCACTCCACAGGTACGTATTTACCTCATTTAAATATCCTGGTTCTTTAACAATTTAAACTAAAAAGAAGAAGACTTTGAGGTCGCATTTAAAGGGGATCATTGTCACGTGTATTTTGATATGGGATCCATTGCCAGTTCCTATCTCAACTAGTTAATAATATATAGATTTAGCCAGGGCTAAAAGCGAAGCTCTTGATAATATTTACAGTTTGTTCAAACAAAATATAAAATCGTGTAATGCTACGCGGCGAAGGCATGCAACGCCGGAAAACGGTGAAAAACAACAATAGGTCTAATTAGCAAAAGCAACTTTTTACGTGCAGCACACTTTTTTTCGACATTTCTTTGCCGTTGTTTTGCACGACTTCAACGTAAAACTTCCAGAAACTTCTTAGTTACAAGTTTTATGGAGGAAATGTCGTACGTGTTCCCGTTCACTTTTTTTCACTGCCGCTCATTTTCACGTTGCATTGGTGGCCGCTAGCATTTCTCATTTTGTGACCGCCGCGACAAAATGTTCATGTTATTCTTCCAACAGAAAGATGTCTCCTTCAGTTTTTTATCGCTCGCTCTAAATCCCTGTCGCCCTTTTTCTTATTGAGCTTCACTTGCCTGCCGCCCACTTTCTGTTTTTCTCTGTCTTTCTCTTTTTCTATATGTTCCAAATTTGTGGACGTGACAATTTATCTAAGCTTAATACTTTAGACAACACGAATAGAGAAACAATTTCCGCTTTCCGTTTTCGTCTTTATTGACTCTTTTGTTGTCTCTGCTTTACAAGACGCCGGTGGCTATGCGATTTCCCACCAAAATAACCTCGAGTTGCATTTGTGCTGCCATACTTGTTGATTGAGTTATTTTACACTGGTATGCCTGTGGTGCGGACGGACGGTCTCTCGGGCGGTCGGTCGGTCGGCGTACGCTCTCGTGATTACCAAATTTTCTCGGATGGGTAGATTACTTTCTTTTCTTACCCATGGTGCTCCGCTGGCGTGCTTCGCGCGCGAGAGCTCCTCTATTAAGTTTTAATAGTGAATAGGCAGATCTGATTTTCCTAAGATCCATAGTTTTCTTTTACTTAATTAATGTATTTGTTATGAGTATACCATTACTACTTTAATTATTTTAATAATTATTTGCATTTTCTTTATTCATCATTTTTCCTTTTCTTTCGACATCAGAACTTTGTTGTTTTTAGGAAACTGTCATAATTGTATTTTTTATCCACTTAGAATAACTCGGCCAATTGTGGGTATATAAAAGTAATTATTTTCACACTGAAAAAAAAAGATGTTGTTGTTGTTGCGTTTTGCTATCTTTAAAAAGATTTTTCTCCTCAATCGAATTCCAAGAACAGTGGTTACTTATTTAACTCTATATAAGGGAATTGAGACTGTTTCTTTTCGTCTGTCCAACGCGTGGCAAGTATGGACATTAAAACTTAAAAATGTTGGGCCAACTTTTTCTGGTTCACTCTATCAGCAACTATCACTTTCCAAATGATACCTGGTACCAGGTAATGTATTACAAGTTTGAAGACCAAGAACTGTATAGGAGTAGTAATAGACTCAATAAATGATCAACCACAATGAGAGACAAAACCTGAGACATTTCTA
>BOPM01001890.1:28211-29413 GCA_022179025.1 Porites australiensis
ACACTACATAGAGTATGAGGACCTTTCGTGACAAAATGAAACTACGAATATCATATATTATAAATTACTTGCAATGAATTCTTCTCAAAATGTATTGTGTTCGGACCGCTTCTTAGAAAAAGATCCCCTGTGGTTCGCTTCTCTTAAGCCACTATTAACTCATTTTGTGTTAGTCATCACAAGGAAAGTGAGAGTTATATCATAGGAAAGTATATCCTTCATCTAAAAGGAACATGAGGGACATTTCTTGAAAGAGGTAGAAGTAGTAGTGCTGGTCACTTGATGCCCACAGATGTACTAACAAGTAAATTCTATTTAGTCAAACTGTTGGAAGATGATGACTATGTTGCCCCTGTTATAACTAAATGGCTTAGTCAGGACCTTGTGATCCTTTTCTTTCTGTCACTCAACTGAACTCATTTGTCTCCAAAGACTGATGGGATTACTGGTACAATTATACGCATAACGAAAGTTGCTAGTGAAGAGATTGAAGTTGCTTTTTTATGTATCCTTGCATTCGTCAGAGAACATTGTTCTTCGTTACACTGAGCAGGGGGAAGCCATGTCGAGTGGGCCCTAGCCTGTGTACAGCACCCCCTCCCCTCAAAGAAAAAAACTCTCTCTCCGCAATATTTTTTAGGGGAGGGGGCGACTTTGCACAGGCTAATAGGTGTAAAGAGGTAGGAGGGCGGCTGCATCAACTGATTTGCAGTTCTCTTAGCACAGCCATTATCAGCTGAAACCAGCAGTAATTGATAGGAAGCTAAAAAGAAATGTCTATGTAATTTAAGGTGACTCGACCCAGATTTTTTTTTTGGGGGGGGGGTTACCATCCTACTTTGAAGCTCTCTGGTATCCCCACCTTTACTTTTATGGTAAGTCTAACACATAGAATGGATAACATATAGATCAATCTGCAATATAACATATAATTTTTGGCGATCGGAGTAAATGTCACGTGGTTATAATGCTACGCCCCTTTGAGGTCTGAGTCAAAAATCTGCTGTTGCCGGCTTTTTTTTTCGTGAAAATCTCTCGGCCACACATAGTGCGCATTAGTGCCTTGCGCTAAACAGAGTTTCACCAAAATCGCAAAGACCCAATTCGAGAAATTCAGCGGTTTCCAAATTTAGGTCATAATTTATGCGAAAATGATAAGCAAACTTTACACGGATTATATCTAATAAACTATGAGATTCATC
>BOPM01001891.1:16785-27906 GCA_022179025.1 Porites australiensis
CCCCCCCCCCCCAAAAAAGGTCCAGGTTTGTTATTTAGGCCGGCTTATATCTAGAGATAAAACCTGTCTCCTGTTGTCTTTTGCAACAGAGCACAAGGATGGACCTTGACTGAAATTTGAAAAACTTGGGCCAAATTTTTCAAGTTTTAATGCTATGCCTGCAAAATTAAATCATCAAAATCATTATAATTACTTCTTCCTGATGAAATTTATTTGATATCTTTTTCGTAACTCTACAGAACCATTTTTTTTATGTATTGAGTGAAGGCACTAAGTAATGACTTCAGCACAGAATTAACTTAAAACAGCAGCCCATAACCCGGAGCGGGCAGCTCCCATACTAGGCCTTATTGTCACGGCGTTTTTACGAACCAGTTTATTTTTAGAAACATTTTAGGGCAATTTTTCCCGCGAAAATAGAATCTCCACCATGTCTATGAGCGCATTCAACGTATAAGATATCAAAAAGGAAAAGTTAACGTTACTAAAAGGCAACAAAATATCATTTTTAGGTCTGTAGGTTTTGCTGACTGGTTTGTGGAATTTAAAAGATATTAAAAATTTGCGTCAAAAGGTACCAAAACCTTGTTTTATGGGCGTGTCCCAAATTCATTTCCACCCCTAAGAAGTACCAATTCAATAACAAGAAATTATACAACTGGCACTGCAAATTTTAAAAGTGATAAAGATAACCTCGAACAATTTCTTCTCAAGGAATTTTTAAAAGTATTGTCATAAATCTTTATCCTAATAGAGCGTATCATCCCTAGCAGCAGTCATTTTAGGTTTTAGTACCCTAAGCGGTACTAACCCACAAATTTAAACCCCCAAACGGTACGACGAGCACCCCTGACACTTTTATAGGGGAGTACCCCCGGGGGTTATGGGCTTCTACTGAAAATAGCATTATCCTTGCGAAGTAGCCTCTAAAGATGAATATTTAAAATATTTAGAAACTGACTTTGTTGTATTAGAAAATTTCTTTCCATACTAAGAGCAAAAGTTGAAAACTGCATTAGTAGACCTGCCATAGCCGTCGGGTGCGATCGCGAAAAAGAGTCTGTTCAGTCGACCTGTTATGCATGCTACAATGTTTACATCATGCACCTAGCTCAAATCTCAGTTTTGAAATGTGTAGTTCTGCAACTGACGGCGTTTTCGGTAAAGTCGATCGGAGCAACATGTGTTGTGGTCAGCTGTGCACTTTCCATGTTATTTCAAAATTCTTTATCGGCATATGTATTATTATTTAGGCTATCTGAACACTTGTTTATTTTTTCTCTAGGCTATTCTAATTAAATAAAAGTATTACCGAAATTCTCTTACCCCTGCAGTATACACGTAGTGGTAGGCAATGATCATTTAATTTATTTGGTAAATTCTTTGTACTAAACTTTCTTTTGAAACAGGTTTCAAGACTGTTCCCTCCTTCTGTTACCGAATGGCCTCTACAGTTTACTCTGAAGAACAGCTGAACTATTTCCGGGTTTGTCACATAGCCACTGACATACTGTCCCAGGCTTTACGATTACTGTTCAAGCAGGAATGGGACAATCGTTACAAGGCAACACTTGGAGAATGGAAGGACACCCCTCAAAATGGCCTGGACTTTAAAAACGGTGAGTCTCCAGCTAATCAAAGAAGACATGCCCGACTGTTAGCCACAATGGTAAATGGAGACAGGGCGCAGTGGGACTGTACTATGCTATTTTATGCCATCCTGTTCTCTGATTCTATCGGACATCGACTGAATCCACTGATCAAAACCAATGTTGATGATCTCAGAAAGTTTCGAAATGAAGACTACGCTCACATGACAGGAGGCCAGTTCTCAAATGCAGACTTCAAAATCACTGTTGCAAAAGTGGAGACAGCATTTCGAGCTCTTGGCCTGTCTACTGTTGAAATCCAAACAGTAAGTAAGCAGAAGAGTTTTCCCACCGATGAATTGCAAAATGTGAAGACAAGTAATCAGAAACTTACTCAAGACCTTCGGATGAAAGATGCTGAACTTCAAGACAAAGGTACTAAATTGGAGGAGAAAGGTGCGGCACTTCAAGAAGAAAAAAACAAGTTTCAAGAGAAGTGTGTGGAACTTAAGGATACTGAAGAACAACGCAAGGTCTTTGAAGAGCAACTACGACGCGAAGTAGATCCATTTTGCGTCCTTCCACCCAGACCTCCCCATGTGATCGCAAGTCGCGATTGTCACGTTGATGAAGTGACACAGAAGCTGTTAAACTTAAGGAAGGCTAACGAGAACACTTTAAGTTATTGTTATATTTCAGGCAATCCAGGGAGTGGCAAATCACAGCTGGCTGGACTTGCTGCTGAGAAATTCTTCAAAGAAGCCAGCAAAGACGCAACTGCTCCGTCATTTGTAATGACTTTAAGTGCTGAAAACCAAGAAACGCTTTTAACATCATACCTGTCACTGGCAAGAAAAATGCACTGCCCCGAGTTTACTATAAATACCACAGAAAACTCCAAGGATCTAAATGATGAACGGAAAATAGCCATTATCAAAGATTTAATTGCGACAAAAATTCACCTTTACTCATCTTGGCTGCTAGTGATTGACAATGTCACAAATCTTCATTGGATAGGTCAGTTTCTTCCTGAGAGTGGAAATGAGCAGTGGGGCAAAGGCCAGCTGCTTATCACAACGCAGGATTGCTCCTGTATCCCTCCAGATAGTTCCTTCACATCTTACATCTCCATAAGCAAAGGCATGGAGCCTGCTGATGCTATTTGCCTTCTAACCGAGCTCTCTGGAATCACTGACAGTGACATGGGAAAAAACATAGCCCACGAATTGGATTATCAGCCACTTGCACTAGCCAGCGCAGGAGTGTACGTGAAAAAGGTGCGAAATACCAATCCAAACTTTGGCTGGGAGGAGTACTTAGAAAAACTAGAGAAAGGCAAACGTGAACTCACTGAAAAGGAACTTGCCAACGTAAACAATATCTACCCAAACTCTATGACTGTAGCGACCAAGATAGCTCTTGAAACGATAATGGGTTCTGATGACATAATGAAGCACGCTTTCACTTTTCTTGCTTTTTGTGCTTCAGAGCCTTTGAGGTTAGACGTGTTAACCACTTACGTTGTAAACGCTGATAGAGAGTTGGATGAGGAGGACATAGGCATTCAGATTCAAGGGTCCTCCCTGTTGCTGATCGAAAAAGAGGATGTTGTCAACATTCGTTTACACAAGGTGGTACATAATATTGTCAAGTGTTTAGTTAAAGTGCAAATGGAGGCTAATGAATATGCCCGGGTTGCTTGTGTCGCAGTTGGGTCATGCAGTCAATACATTCGTGAAGCAACACCAGAGACCCTGCGAAATCAGGATTCCGTAGTTGGAAGCAAACATATTGTTCCACATTTAAAAACTCTAGTTGTAGAAATTACAAACATTATCCATATTTCTACTGAAGAGAAATTCGTTCTCATCAAAAACACCACTAATGTACACAAGTATATAAATAATTTTGAGACGCTTGGTGAAGTTTGCTGGTTACATAGTGAGTACGTGTCCGCAATGAAGTATTTCAGTGTACCTTTAAGACTCATTGAAGACAATACGATAAGGACAGGGCCCAAACATGTTATGTGGGTCGCGGATATTTACAGTAAGATCGGTTCCGTACATTACAAACTGGGTGACAATCAGCAGGCCAAGAGGTATTATGAACGTGCCCTGTCCATAAAACTGCATAATCTTGGGCCCGACCATGTTGACGTCGCGCGTAGTTACCATAACGTAGGTATACTACATTACAGCCTGGGTGACAATCAGCAGGCCAAGAAGTATGATGAACTTTCCCTGTTCATACAACTGAATAAGCTTGGACCCAACCATGTTGACGTCGCGACTGCTTACCGTAACATGGGTATCCGACATTTCTACCTGGGTGACAATCAGCAGGCCAAGAAGTATTATGAACGTGCCCTGTCCATACAACTTAATAAGCTTGGACCCGACCATGTTGACGTCGCGAGAACTTACCATGCCATGGGTACCCTACATCACAAACTGGATGACAATCAGCAGGCCAAGAATTATTATGAACGTGCCCTGTCCATACGACTGAATAAGCTTGGACCCGACCATGCTGACGTCGCGAGGACTTACCGTAACATGGGTTTCCTACATTGCAACCTGGGCGACTATCAGCAGGCCAAAGAGTATTGTCAACGTGCTCTGTGTATCGAATTGAATAAGTTTGGACCTGATCATGCCAACGTCACGAAATTGTCCCGTTTATTAGCTGATGTGCAGCGTTTTTTGGATTCCCAGCAGCAGGCGCCTGATCATCATGACCGTACACAGTTGAATCAGCCACAAAAGCGTGGACCGGATCAAACTGATTTCGAATTTGCTAATTGCAAAAGGCGTCGCTAAGATGACTCTTCACTATTTTCAAATAATGTCATTGATAACCTATTGCACCGTGTCGTTGTTTATATTAAACGACTCAAATAACTGCAGTTTTTGTAGATACGACTACTTAGATACGTGAAAATGATCTTTACATAATTTCGTAGACAATATAAGTTCATGAAAGATTCATATTGTAAGATTGACCACTTTATTTTATTATAATAGTTTTTTTGTTAAATGCGCAAATGAGGTAGCACAGTCCGTTTACGGTGCTTACGCAATACTTTAAGCTGATTGGCTACTTTATATTACCTT
The DNA here is from genome assembly GCA_022179025.1 of Porites australiensis. Lineage (NCBI taxonomy): Eukaryota > Metazoa > Cnidaria > Anthozoa > Scleractinia > Poritidae > Porites > Porites australiensis. Next base: position 21,491 of record BOPM01001891.1, read on the forward strand.
TTGTATTTTCATGGATTTGATTGGCTCATACAGGCTGTCCTATTTTTCCTAAATTGGTCAGTTTGTCTTATTTAAAACGATCCACATTAATCCTTGTTGGGCAGTTTTTAATTCAAGTGATAATAGCCATGCTGACAATATCGGATTAAGACTCGATTTTAAACTACCAGGTCCCAGTTGTTCAAACGTTGGATAGCGCTATAGCTATTCACCGGATGAATCACTATCCAGCGGATAAAGCACTATCCACTCGTAGAGACTTAGGGTTGATTTACAGTGTCGCGTAATTTTTACGTGAGTACGAGCGTAAAATTTTCGTTCGCAAATAAAACAGAGGAAATGCATGAAAGGTCGCTCGTAAGAGTAAAATTTGAACCTCGCTCAACTTCTAGTTTAAGCTTAGCACTTTTTATCTTGACTCTATTTAATTTGCGTGATTGAAATTTACGTGCGTTAACGTGCGTAGCCAAAAACGCGTCAGTGGAAATTAACCCTTATCCAGAGGATAGCGTTATTCACATTTTGAACAGCTGGGACCAGCTGTATAATTAAAATGCTAATGAGTAAGGTTTCAATTGCTCTTTTGTCTTTAGGACCCCGGAGTATAGATGTTGTGGCTCAATTTTCTCCTTGGTTTAAATTTTACTTTCTTTTGTTTTTGGGTATGGTAATGTATGATAATGAGTTTGAAACAAAAGAAAATAAAATTTAAACCAAGGATAAAATTGAACCACAACATAGACAACGAGTGGTAAAAGGCCTAGGGACTAAGTATTTCACCTACTCCTCTTTTTATATGAGAATTTTTTATATTAAGAATGTTGAGGCTGAATTTGGCGAAGGTTCAAGAATATGTGAGCGGGGCGGGATAATTCGATCACATTACTCTCTTGTTAAAAGGCTTGCGCTGGTTCCCAGTCAAGCAACAACTATACTTTCGACTTGCTGATGTAGTATTTTTAACCGGTGTATTTTACCATCAGTGGCCTATGACTGCCCATGCATACTAGTCTACTCTTTTTACTACCCATGGGCTGCCATGTAGACCTAGAGTTTTAAAAAAGGTTTTGACAAACAAGATGAGATCTGAGCAACAAGTAATGGAAAGGAAGATTGTACAAATAAATCTGAGGCAAAAGATACGACACAAGAAGTACACGAGCGTACGTAAGAGAAAGTTTACGTATTTCGGAGCGAGAACGAGTCGAGTAAGTGTGATAACTATGATTAAAGCGTCCAAAGGAGGAGAGAGAAGCTGGTAAAGAAGGGGCGGATCGAAGAATTTCATCCTTCAGGGAAGGGAGGAGAGGGTGGGTCTAACTTGTGCATACCGTTAATGCAAATTATTTACCCTCTTCCTCGACACTTCATTAGTCTCTACTACGTAGACCCTTGCTTAGATGATACGCAAAACCGACATGTGACGTTCTACTCGAAAAGTACACATCTCTAACACTTTCGTCTGTTGTGTTTGGTGACAAAGTAACAGTTGTCCGATATGTTGAGGATGGTTCGAATTCCTCCGACCCTACCTCTGGAGAGTTATTGAAATTTGACAAAGAAGGAGACATGGAATTTAAAGATTGAATAAAGAGAAAGAATATTAAGCTTGTTGAAGAGAGGGTTAGAATTTGTACGTGGAGGACTGGAGATAGGGTGATTATACGGATAGCTTCCGTAGCTGACGGGATTATTACGCGCGGAATACGAGCCGCAAAGGAAAATTTCAATTTGACTTGCTCCCAAACTTTTCGCGGCTCCGGCGCTCCGCTGCAAAAAAAACAGCAGCACTCCTCCGGCAATCCCGCCAGCTACGCAGGCTATTGCACGAATAATCACACCAGATTACAGCAGTTGACATATGGTAAGAGAGAGAATTATATAACGTTTTAAGGTATCCGAAGGTAGATATCGCTTTGATTTACATAAAATTGCTAAGACTATCGTAGATAGCAGCGATGTGGAGTTTCCAAGACAGGTTTCCAAGAAATATGCCTTCTGCACACGGACTATAGGAGAATTATTTATTAAGATATTTATCCTGACGGCATAATCTGTTTGCGCTGTGGAAAAAATAATACATAAGAATAATGAAAGTATACTTTTTAAGGTGGAGAGTGACTTTATTTGCATCAAACCAAGAGGAAACAAGAAAGAGCTCTTGATTAATATTTGCTTAATTAGCCACGTCTCTTAATGACGTAAAAATATATCACTATCATACACAAAGAGGATTAATGAGAGGCGACTTGAAGAGTGAAAAGGATCAATGATGTAATAGAGGAAAAGGGGAGGGCCAAAGAAGAGAGCTTTGGGGAACCCCACACACACAACATTGTTAAATGAAGAGACATGATGAGGAACCATATCATACTGTTCTCTGTGAGCTAAATTACTGGTAAGCCAAATTAACAAAATACCGCGGATACCACAGAAATTCATTTTATCAATTACACTGGAACCTCTATTCAGGGGACGCCCTCGGGACCAAGGCAAGTGTCCCCTGAATGGAGGTTGGGCTGGGGCTTGTTATTAAATTAACCAACAAATAACAAATCTTCATTAGAGTAAAAAAGGCGTCTGTTCTCGCAGGCTGTGGAATCTGCTGCAGTCATTACTTCAAAAAGCTAGACAATGCAAAAAGATCATGAATAACTTATCTCTGCAATGTAGTGTGTTGAATTCGCACAAGTGCAGTACATGAGTTATTCAGTCGTCATTGTGACTAATGAACACTTAAATTTGATCACTTTTTGATTGCTAAGGTGTCCTCTGATCGGAAGTTACACCCAGGTTTTAAGGCCTACAAAAAGTGTCCCTTTCCTGAATAAAGGTGTCCCTTCAATAGAGGTAACAAATACAAAGATTACCGGGTATGTGAACATTTCCGGGACCAAATATTGTGTCCCCTGAATGGAGGTGTCCCAAAGGAGATGTTCCACTATAGTATTCATTTCAAGATAGTCTAAGCATACTCATTATTATTTTCAACAGAAGTGCTTAACTTTACATTCAAAAAATGCTTTTTTAATGCGCGTGAGGTAAGCCCCTACTATAAAGGAGAAAATGATTAAAATTGGTAGGTGGTCACACGTAACCTGTGACCGGGCGTGTCTTGGGGCGTCGCCACTCTCTCAATAAATATGCATGTTTATGGTAATCCAACCAAAAGCAAACGCCCGTAGAAGAGGAATTACTTTTCAGATACGTTTGTCAGGCGAGCGTCAGTCATGACCCGAACGTGGAATCTTGATTCACGCGCTTAAAAAGGGGCAAGAAATACTATTAAGAGCTTCTCATATAGCGGGCGACGGGTCCACGCTTTCCTCTTGATTCACGATTCTAAACGACGTACACACTCGCCATTGTTTGGTAAACTAATTGTCACTTTTGCTACCTTGTATTTTCGGGCATTGTACCAGGAGTTCGAACTAAGGTTGCTCTAACATTCTGCTGTCAAGATGGATTTCCACTGTCGAGTAATTTTCACGTGCATAAGGACGTATAATTTATTCGCGAAAACATAATAAAGGCGTTGCATGAAAAGTCGTCCGTAAACGTTAATATTGAACCGCCTTCAATGTTTTCGTTTACGCGCTAAACTGCAGCATAATGGGTATAAAATCAAAACCGTCTAAAGAACCCTTATGCATGCGTACGTAGATCGAGTATATTATGTTCAATTAACACAAGTAGCTTCAATTGCGTGCTTAAAACAACATACATCCTGCTTGTTTCATCTCCTTTTGCCTCGCTTGTTACCAGCCGGTGGCCTTTGAAGCTGAAACTTTGGTTGTGCAGAAAACGCTGAAGTTCCGGTGCCAAAACTGGTTCCCCCAAGTCCTGTCCCGGTGGAACCAAAAACTCCTCCTGTGGAGGACCCAAGTGCAGGGGTACCAAATCCTCCGGTAAGACTTGGGGTCCCAAATCCAGTGGTCGCTCCGAGACCGAGGCGTGATAAACAGCCTTTGCTAAGTCATGATGTAGATGTAAAATGGAAGTCAAAGGTGTTGGGAACTTCAAAGCAATACAGGTATTAGTAAACTGCCGACCTCCCCCACCCACCCCGCAATTTTTGTAAAATGGATGGAAATCACCTTCGAACTCTTCTTGGCATTTTTGCAATATGTCCCAGTATACTGGGTTTTAACAAGAGCCATAATATGGCTCTTGGTTTTAATGATCAAACTTCGTGTGTTTTGCGAAATTCTTTAAAAAGTTCATTGGGTGAGCAGAGAGCGGTAATGGGTCATAAAATCTACGGACCATTTTACGTTTCTGAGAAACTGCCCATCTACTCCTACCCTAAGCCATCATTTTGCCCTTAATGAGAAGTAAGTGTTAATGTTAGCTTAGGGGAGGGGTAGGTCGGCAGTTTCATAGAAACCTAAATTGATCAAAATCTACCATGGAGGGCAAAAGAACTTTGGACGCGGTGGAAAAACCCTTGCAGGCAATTACAGGTAAAAAGCGATCATGCTGTAAGCCGCTTTCAATAGAACACACGCACGAAATATCCAGTAAATTCAATACCTGATATATTTGTGACGGTTGACGAAGCAGACGCTGAATTATTGGATAATACACGAAAAGGATTGGGACCAAGGCTAAATTCTGCACCTAAGGAACAAAGAGGATAAGAGGAAAGTTAAAGCGCCAATCTTAGAAAAATTTAGAAGCGAGTCAGTGCCTTAAATAATAAAATTTGAAATCGTCTGAAGTGATAAATGGACATTCTGATATCTGATATAGCCAAAAATAAGCCACGTAAGAAGTAAAATGAATTTCAAAGCAAGCATAAAATTAAACTACAACATGGACAATATGCTCACTTGTCTTCGATAGATCCTTCAAGACGCTTGAAAATACATCTGTGGTGTCCTTGAAATAAGCTCTTCTGTAGTTAAGATATTTTTCCTTTTAAACCTGGTGCAATAATCAAAAAATGTTTCAGATACTCATCATTTTCCAGCCTTAATCATCTTTGCGTAAGCATGGAGAAGAACTCCAAGTTCTTGCTGCGCTTTTCATAAACACGCGAATCCTGAGGTTCAAAAGCCAACTGACGTTTGGATTTTTCGTTGCCGTCAATCATCTTAGTGGATCTCTTAGGAACAGAAGTTTACTTCAACGGATTCAAAAGGTCATGGTTTGTGATTTGTGATTGGGTGATTTCGATCCGTTTTGTGTGTTTGTGTTTCAAGGTTGGTTGCTTGTGATCCTATAATTATGATTGACGGCAGTGAAAAACACCCAATTGTGAAGGCGGCTTTTGAGCTTCAGAGTTCGTGTGTTTTTGAAAAGCGCAGTAATATCGGAGTCCCCAAAAAACTATATGGAGAAAAAAAACAACAATCTTAAATTGATGTCATCTTGAATAATAAGCTAATGTCTTCGAGAGAAAAAAAGAAAAAAAATGATTTCAGATGAAAAAAGAAAGGAAAGAAAGGTCAATAATGTACGATCAAAAGACGTGTTTGTACGATTTGCACGAGAATTCTTAAAAGGAAAAAAATCGAATATTATTCAATACCCAATAAAACTAGTTAAAAAGGTTATGTTTTTTATTTGAGTTGCGATTCACTTCCAAATCATTATCCGCGGTAAGAGACGACGGTAAATGGTTTTAGTGCGTGCATAGAGTATTTCTTAAATAAAAAAACTAGAACTTTTTTTGTCGCCACTGATACAATAAATCTGTTTTGTTTTTCATTCACATTACTCCTGATGACAACATAAGTGTCCTTTTAAAGCGAAAGATGAACTAATTTATGGGTAAAGGTTCAGTCTGCAGCATAATCATTTAACTGATGTTTTCTGTGTTCAGAGCTCGTACAATGTGGATCCATTTTTAGGACTTCCACGAGTCCCGTTTGCTTAAATATACCAAAACCTAAAGTGTAGTTCCCATTTCATCATCTGCTCCGCCTCAAGCTGTTTTCAGGCGAACGCCACGATCATATGTATATAATTCTGACGTGTTGGCGAGTAATCAGGACAATTTGGGGAAATCATTACCTGGTCCCCTAAGCCTCATTATTCCGCGCGGCCCATACGTTTCGTGTCACGTGGTCCACCCGTTTTCCTCGGTTACGTCACCAAAGTGAATTGACCGAGAATGCCTGGGAAAATCCCGTAAAGGGCCTAGGCAAAGGAAATTATAATTGCCTGGACACAACATACAAGGACTGGGAGAAGAGAGAGCGGAAAAGCCCTCTCCATTCCACCTTCCTTTCCAGTCCTCCGTCTTTTCTTTTCCTCCGCTCGCTTTCTTTTTTGCTCGTTCCGACTACCTAAGACCCTGAAACAGGTTAGCTGGTTGCCTTATAATGAAACCAGGCTTTACCTTGACGGCTTCGTGAATTCCATGAAGCTGTGCTGCTAAGGCGATAAATGTTTCGTGGACTTTGTGCATG
>BOPM01001892.1:0-2500 GCA_022179025.1 Porites australiensis
AACTTTATCGACTATCGGAATTATCGGCAAGTTACGTCCTGCTTTTATTCTTCTGACAATGATAGCTGATGTAATGAAAGATTTTCCATCAGTTGCTGTACAAGTATAGTTTCCAAAGTCTTCTTGTGTCACTTTAGATATGAAGTACAAAGGGTTCTCACTCTTCTGCAACTGAATCCCATTCCTCTCCCAGGTGATCGTAGGCTTTGGATATCCACTGACTGGACAACAAAGTTTCAGTTCATTCCTGCCAACTCTTACATCGTATGACAAGTTTGGGCAAGACTCGTATGATACAGACATATCTGTAGACATTAAAATAACAAAAAAATCAATTACATAAACACCTCACAGCCAACTGACAGGGGACGGTCATTAAATTAAATTAAATTCTTTTGATAAGTAATTTATCATAAGAAACACAAAAGCATACTGTTCTGGTCATACACTGTCAATAGGAGAATTATAATAGACCTTGTCACGGTTTTCGACGCCAACTTGACGAGTAGGCAAACGCGTGAGAAATTACAGTGTTTGTATGAGAATCTGATTTCGAATAATTTCCGTAGAACGGCTGTTCTGAAAAAAATACGATTTGCAAACCAAAGCTTCACTCCTAAGGATTCTACTGAAAAGACGTGAGGGCGTTACATTCACTGGAAGACCTAAAACCACTTTTTAAATTTCGTATACATTTGTCTGTAAGAAAGTCCCGGGAAAATTACAGACAAATATATGGAAATCTAAAGCAAGCCTCTGGAGAAATTTAAGCACAGGTAAGCCTCCAAAATTTTTTCGCACGATCCTTTGCTTTGTAGCTTTAGTTTATAATTGATTTTTTTTTTCAGAACAGCCGTCTTACGGAAATTATTCGACACTAGATTCTCATACAAACACTGTAATTTCTCACGCGTTCGCCTACTCGTCAAGGTGGCGTCGAAAACCGTGACAAGGTCTATTAAACAATTACACTGTATTGGATGAGATTTTGGAGAAATCCTGAATAATCAAGTTGCCAAGACATTGATTATTGCAGGTATTTCTAAACCTCAATCTAATAATTGTTTTATTATACATTGTTTTGAAGAAAATAATGACAAACACACTGCTGCATGGTACATAGTTTGGCTTGTGGAAATCATCCATTGCATGCACAACCCACAGAACGGTCAGTTAACTAAAATAAATAAATAAATAAATAATGATTTGCAGGTAGCACATCCACATAGTGGTTCTTTGTTTACCTGATTCCTGGTCGAATCGGAATTTGGAAATGTTGGTTTTTGAGGAGAGGGGAAAACCGGAGCACCCGGAGAAAAACCTTTCGGAGCAAGGGAGAGAACCAACAACAAACTCAAACCACATATGGCGTCGATGCCGGAATTTGAATCTGGGCCATACTGGAGGGAGGCAAGTGCTCTCACCATTGCGCCACCTTGCTAAAGGCAGAGCTCTGGTTTCCAAAACTACCTAAAGACTCTTACGCAATGAAAAGACAGATAGCGAGTACATTTAAATTGAAATCTTAGGACTTACAGTCAAGCAAGGTCTAGCATTAAATTTGAATGAATTTATTATTTTAAATTTGAATCTACTAATAGTTGTAGATTTCAGAATCATCTATGCATTTCTGCGTGTATGATATACAACTAATTCACAAATTTCTGACAACTCAGTTAAATCTTGAATTTGATATAAAATGTCTTCAAAGAAATTTTATCCAGTTAAATAACATTTTTCAACTTGAGCGAATACTAAGAAGCTGCCAGTAGCCCCAAATTCACTATTCGTTATGCACCAGGAGTGCAGATTTGAATTTGATACCAGTTTTGGCAATAACTGACAGCTTCATTTTTAATTAATGGGTAGTTGGCTTGACCTGGAGTGACTGTAATTTCTAGAATGGGGTGCAATAAATGCATTAGGAATATTCTTTCGTGGAGAGCTTTATTAGATTGACAGCCCATGACTCCTACCACTGTTGATTCTACTGCAAAAATCACCCACATTGTACTCTTTAATCTGAGAATAAAACTTGAATATACCTTGGAGTACTTGCAAATAACCAAAAGCTTCATTTAGCTGATTGATAGTGGCATTACAGGCATAATACCCTTCATCAACAGCAGAGACATTTGTGATTCTGAGCTCAGAGAATCCAGTACCAGACGAAGAAATAGAATAATGAGCATCACTGACAATTTTCTCAGTCTTTCCACCCTTCATGATCAACCAAGAGAACCTTTGACTTGGAACATTGACAGCATTACAACTGAAGATTGCGGAGTCTCCAATGGCAGAAAATATATTCGCGACGCTAAGAGAAACTGGTCCTAAATTTCACAAATAAAAAGTCAAAATCAGTACCAAAAATTCTTAGAAGACGAGATTCAAGCTTAAATTGGCCACTCAAGGAAGCCAATGCGCTTTTGGCAGTTTTCAGCCGTTTTTTTCACTAAGCACTTATCAAAAGGTAACAATTACTAAACACAGAAATATA
>BOPM01001892.1:7500-10361 GCA_022179025.1 Porites australiensis
ATTTCAAGACAGTTTTGAAAATTTTGAAATGTACAACGATTTTTATGAAAACCATGCAAGCGTGACTGGGTGGCAACAGTTGTTTTTCTCCTACAAATACTTAGAACTTCGGCGGCTGTTACAATTGCTACTTTTGAGATAGACAGCTGAAAATTCTCAGGTTTCTTAATTTTAGTATGTTCTTTCAGCTCGAGCTAACAAAATTTTTCAAAAGTGAACTGTTTTTGTGTTTACTGAAAGTTGATCACGTGACGTGATCAACTCATGCAAAGGGCCTATTGCCTCGTAACCTGTGGTCAGACAGTCCTTCTTCCCTTCTGTTTGGGAGAGGAGGGGGGAAAGGACGCCCTGATACATGTACATTTACTCTATGTATGGTCTGCCGTAGTCCAGGATCTGGACTTTTGTCTCATTGGTCAAAAACAAGAGAGCCTTTGGACCCCTGCAGTGATTGGTTACAATAAACATATCTGACTTCCGCTGCAAAATGACAGAAACCACTGAGGTGATCGAGGAATTAAATTAGGTTAAGCTACATGTAGGAAAAAAATCAATACCATTTTAGTGAATCAAGTCAACAATGCACACAGAAAAACCTTCTCAGATAATGAGGACAAGTTGATACTTGTCACCGGTAAGGATATCAGCTATGCCTTTTTCTACATTTCCTTACTCAGGCCAGGAAGAATTTAAATCAAAGAGCACTATCTTTATGATTTACCTCCTCCTTGCTGATCGAGTTCAACTTCATGGAGCTGTGTAAAACAATTCACAATTTTACAACCACACTTGTGCAAAATGATGAAAGGCCCCAACAGATTTTTTGTTGCAGAATCAATTCCCATGTACTTTAACCACTTCCAGTAAAATACAGAAGGTACCACACCCCACAATTAGGCAAGATTTGCAATAACAGCAGTGCTAATATAAACTGGTCTTCAGTAAAAAATGTCATGTTTTTGCTAACGACTGTATCAACTTGGCATTCACCACTTGCCTTGAAAGTACATCTTGATTAGCTGCCTTCGTTGGAAACACGTACGTTGACAAATTAGGTGGCTGCAAATAACTCATGACGTAAATCTAGCAGAATTCTTTTTCCCCTTTCCCCATCTGCTGAATTTCACACTTCTCCCCACCCTCTCCCCCCCCCCTCAAAAAAAAATGCCTGATCACAGGTTACCTTGTAGCAGTTCAAGCTAAGTTCGTGTTTATATATAGGTGGTAGGTGTTACTTGAAGTATTTTTCTTCATCTTCTTATAAAACATTTTAAGTCTTAAATTATTTACACCGTATAACAGCAAGAAGCCCAAAAGTGTGACCGCTTTTAATTTATTCACATTCTTTCCTGCAGATTTAATCCAATAAAAGCCAGCTGGAAATTGTCCTCAACTTCTGATTGGTTAATGTCTGCATGAAAGAGTGTGAATTAATTAAAGGAGGTCACACTTTTGGGCTTCTTGCAGTAAGTTATACAACATAACAATATAAGAAATTAAAAACCTGTACCTGTAACGACTAGTTCGACCGGGCTATATACATCGTGGCCAACCTTTTGATCAAGAATGCAAATGTATCTGGTAGTATCCTCATAACTGAGGTTTTTTATCACAAGAGTAGCTCGTCCAATCTTTTCCACTCTCCCTACATACACTTGCGGTATCTTGGTGCTGATGTTAACATTGCCTTTGTTGTCTTCAAATAGAAGTGGATAAAAGTTATAATCGGTTTTATTTCGTACTCTCCAAATGATATACTTCAACTCCACCTCCCTATCATCCACTTTATAGTCCCATTTCATGGTTGCAGTGCTGCCTTTCATAAAATACAGTGTGGCGCTTGGTTTTTCTGTAAAACCAACAGCACCTTCTGTGAAAAAAAAAAAAGAAGATTATTAGTTACTTTAAAGTGATAAGAAAAATATACAAAAGAATAGGCCATTTTACAGCCGTGGACTTAGTACCCTAGCCTTTCAGTGAATGTGAGACTGACGGTGACCTTGTTTTGATACAAACCTCTTTTGCTTTGTTATGGAAATTGTCGTTGAAAAATACTAGTTAACATAAGAATATCTTGATTTACATAATAAAGCAGGAAGGTTGTTGTGACGATATTGCATTATCCAATCAGATTTTAGTATTTACATGTGCGCTCTCGGGCTCGCTTTGTCATAGTTTACTGTCATGGCCGCTTGTGAGTTCACTATGTTCTGATTAAACAAGTTGAAGTTTAAGAACGTGAGCCAATTCTTTATAGTTGTATCAAAACAAGGTCACCGTTAGCCTCGTTTCCATCCGTAACTGTAAAATGGCCTATTGTATGGATATGGTCCTAGGGTGCCAGTTACACAAAGAATTAATGTTCCTACAAGTAGCTCAATGTCCGAAGTTAACCGGGCTTACTGTAGTTTGCGAAACGAAATAGAGCGAAGCGAAACGAAATGAAAAATCTGTAGTTTGCGAAATGAGAATCTGTAGTTTGCGAAATGAAAATCTGTACTTTGCGAAATAAAAATCTGCAGTTTGCGAAATTTGGATTTTTGGCGCAGTTGCAAACGTAAGAACAATAGAGTAAAACTATCCCCTCGGTCGCCATTCAGAAACTCATCGGTGATTTGATAAATGCAAATTTTGCATTTAAGTATCTCCACAGACACAAACAAAAATTCGCAAATAAACGACTCTGTATATATACAGAGTGAAACTTCGCAGTTAATTAATTGCGAGTTGTTTACTCACTCACGTATACGAAGCAAAATTTTCCAACTAGTTAATCCACAGGTAACCCAGGCTCTGTGATAGTACCACAGTATACGGTTCCAGTAAAATTACAGTGTTTGTATGGGGTAAAAATATCATCC
>BOPM01001892.1:21237-23737 GCA_022179025.1 Porites australiensis
CCGTGGACAAATCAGTCACGTGATTTTTGCTGTGTGCCAGCATGGATATCCATGGTGCCAGGGTCTTCTCTCCTGCCGCCGCCATATTGGAAAGCGAGAAGACCCTGGGGACGAGGTTGCTCTCCGTGGACAAATCAGTCACGTGATTTTTGCTGTGTGCCAGCATGGATATCCATGGTGCCAGGGTCTTCTCTCCTGCCGCCGCCATATTGGAAAGCGAGAAGACCCTGGGGACGAGGTTGCTTAGTCTTCTCTCTATGGGATATCCTCTTGCCATTTAGTTTATGCTGGGTTAGTAGTTTATGTATGACCCCATGAACTACTGACCACCATTTACCATGTTTACCATGATTTACATCCATCCGGAATTTCCGAAATTTTCTGACGTGTAACAAGCCTGCGAGCAAGCTCTCCTGTTTGGGCGAGCGAAGCGCGTTCTCGCAGGCTAACGTGTAACGTGTGAATAAATCGTGCTCCTGGTCAGCGGTCTTTCGTTTTAGCACATGTTCTATCGAGTCAAGTCGATTCTGTTGGCGTCCATTTTGAAAGTGTGCGGAAGGTGGAAGGGGGGTTTCCATTCTTGCCAATAGCATCACAAAACATTTGAGGGTTGCAACAAGCAGTAGCTTTTCAGTAATCGATCACTTCACTTATGAAACAAGCCTTTCGAGAGAGAGGACCCGATGAAGCGGGAACAAAGCTGAAATTAAGCCACGCTGGTGATTAGCGTCAGGAAGCGGAGTGTTATTGGTTTCGTGTAGGGTTATCATACTGGGCAAACTGACGTGAAAAGTGATTCGGCTATTTGGCGGCCTCTGGGCGTCCTGCAAAATACTTCTACCGAATAAGCCAAGGCATGATTGTTTAAGTACGGTCCAACAAGGCTCAAGATTTTGCTGGGAAAAAACAGATCATAGAACCAGGTAAGTTGCCCAGGTTTATCTTTCTTTTCACCTAACTTTTCGAAATGTAAATTGCGTTTTGCTATTTCTGCTTGTGCGTTGCATAGTTATTTTTTGGTCAAATACCGTTCTCCATAATGCAACGTTCATGCTAGTTGAACTGAATAAGAGTTAAGCTTCCTAAAACAATAGTGTAAATGAATGGATCTATTCGTTTGAATCAAGTTGATAGGTGCATTGCAGTGTTTTGATAGGTGGGTGCGTTAAAGGTCATAGCATCAAGCATGATTTGTTGCCATATTGAAGGAAAGGGATGGGGGCAGGGGGTTGGGCAAAATAAAACTAGGGTGGGATAGTTTTTAATTTGATGAGAAATTCTTCTGGTTTATTCAAGAAATGTAAACATAGCAGTATATGCTTAATCAGTACCAAAATAATTCTTAGCAAAGTTTGTACATAAAAATCTATAAAGTTTAAATAACATCACTTTAACAGTAACAGGTTTTTATGAATATTTTGTAAATTGTTGTTTAGTGACTACTGAACTGGGATCGCATTCAGTCATACTATTATGCCCCACTCACACAAGAAAGACATGTTTAATTTTTAAAAACAGGTTTTAACAGAATGGAAACCAGGGCATCTCAGAGGAATTGAATTTTACTCTGGGTTAAAGGGAGCATGGACTTATGTTTTCATTGTGCTAAATTTGAAGTCAACAAACAGTTTAAGCAACTTCCGGGAGAAAAACAATTTTTACCATGTTTGACAAAACAGCATTACAATACTGGGTCAGCTTTGGTGTGAATTGCATAATACCGTATTTATTTGCCTATAAGCTGATCAATTTTTGCACCAAATTAAACTGGAAACTAGTGAAATCTCTACAAGATAGGGGTTTGGCTTGTAGCCGAATATTTTTGCAAAAAAAAATTTTCTTATGCTGCAAGAGCTTCAATTATATTCGGTTATAAGCTGAGCAATTATCAACAACACAAATTACCAGTAGTTTGCATACGAAAATCATTGCTGTTGGTCATAAACTTTCATTCAAGTGGTGGCCCCTAAAGGTGCCGTTTTGTTTTGTTGACTTCATGAATGAAGTTTTCATTCATCGTCTTCTTCGCTGTCGGTTTCAAACTCGTCCTCCATCGCCATATCATCGTCAGCTAGTTCTGGCATATCATCAGTGTAGACCTCATCATCTTCGGTGCCATCAAGAGCGTTCAAGATACCGCACGTTTTGAATGATTTCCTTATCATCTCTGCTGGAATTTCTGCCCATGACTGCTTTACCCATTTGAGGACCAGGTTTCTCGACGGCACTTTCTTCTTTCCCGCTGGAGAAAATTCAAAGTGGCCAGTCATCATCCAGGAAAGGTACTGTCGCCTAATGTTGTCCTTGAATGGTTTGTTGAGGCATTTGTCCAACGGCTGCAGGACTGGAGTCAGGCCACCTGGGATTGCTGCCACAGTGAACTTACGCCGCTGCAGGTCTGCTTTCACGGACTTCCTTCAAATGGGCTCTAAAAGAATCCCAAACAAGCAGCGACCATTCATTGTCAGGATTCCTCGGCAAACAGGTTCTCATCCATTCT
>BOPM01001892.1:31237-36855 GCA_022179025.1 Porites australiensis
AAGAAGAGTTTATCCCACTCAACATGAATTTTTGTTATTTTGGGGAAAATGTTATGTTGGTGCATCTTCTTTTTCTGTCTTCCTTTTCTTTAACACAAATTACAAAAATTACCGCACACCACAAAACAGTTAATGCTGAGGTGAGCATGTCCCAATTTCACCCACAAAAAATGTGTTTGCACGAAATAGTCCCAAAGTAGGTGTGACTTAATTTTTATGAACCCAAGTTATCCCCACTGTTATCAGCTGAAGTAGCAAATTTGGGGACTACTTTGGGAAACATACATTGGTAATTACAAGAAATAAAATTTACTCTCAAAATATACCCAACTTTGGCCCAAGAATAACCGAGTACACCCCAAAACAGTTAATGTTGGGGTGAGCATGTCCCAATTTTGACCCATAAAAAATGTGTTTGCACGAAATAGTCCCAAAGTAGGTGTGACTTAATTTTTATGAACCCAAGTTATCCCCACTGTTATCAGCTGAAGTAGCTAATTATGGGACTACTTTGGGAAACATACATTGGTAATTACAAGAAATGAAATTTACTCTCAAAATATACCCAACTTTGGCCCAAGAATAACCGATTACACCCCAAAACAGTTAATGTTGGGGTGAGCATGTCCCAATTTTGACCCATAAAAAATGTGTTTGCTTGAAATAGCCCCAAAGAAGGTGCAAATTAATTTATGTAAACCCAAGTTATCCCCAATGTAATAAGCTGAAGAAGCTAATTTTGGGTCTAATTTGGGAAACATATATTGGGAATTACAAGTGGAGCATTTAACTCTTAAAGTAAAACCCAACTTTGCCCCAAGAATAACCCAACTTTAAAAGTTGGGAATTATTATTTCCCAAGTTAGAACCAAGTTTGACCCAAGTTGGGATTTGTCCAATGTTTCCTGTGATAGACATAAAAAGAGTACCTATTACCTTTGAAAGTTTACATGGTCAGTATAAAATTATTTAAAAAGCGTGTTGGGCTTTCAGATCACAACACATGGCTACAGCATTATTTTTAGCTGTTGTTGGTTATCATCAGGGAGTCTCCTTTACTCTTCTTTTTGGGTCTGGTGAACATTTCTTGTTTAGTTGTTTTGGAAGTTTTCGAAGTGTCCTATTTGAAACGATCTACCAAGGCACTGATGTCTAAAAAGCCAAACAACAACCATCATGACCTTATTTATGTCCACAGAGGTGGCTTAAAATTTGCTTAGCAGCAACTTGAACAAACATTTGTCCTCAGTTTTTCCAAACTTTTTTATGATTGCTTCATACTTGTTCAAGTGGAGACCACATATTAGCAAGGATTTTGGGAGTTAACTGTTGCATCCATTCCTTCTTAACAAATCGTCAACTTGGGTAGGTGGACCATAATGTATAACCTGGCAGATCCCCTGAAGGTTTACACCCTTTCCTACTGTGTTTTTTTCGAATACCACTCTGCCCACTCCTTGATCATGAAAGAGGGAATCTGAAACGCATTCTTGTTTCCATGCAGGTCCACCTGTGTAACTGATTTAAGAGCTTTCTGCAGTCCTCCTGGAGCTTGTAGTAAACAATGGTCTTGACTTTAAACAATGTCTTTTCCTGAGTTATCAAAGAATGAAGTAGTTGTTGACATTGTATGGAATATTTTTTTGTAATTGCCTGTGCTTTACAAAAGAAACATTTTTTTGCCCTCCTTAGCCTTCAGTGTGGAAGAAGTGGGAATTTTTGGTAACTGGAGGATAAGATGACAATTGCAAGATTGTAGAAAAGAGCTCCAGTTGTTACAGTTAAAAAATGTGCCCTGATGGAAATTGACTGAGCAAAATGCTAAAAACACCATTGAAATGGTTACACTCCTTTTCATTTTCCCACAGAAAGGTGGCTTTACTCCAGTAAATTTTGCAGACACCTCGCCTGAGTCAGGAAACAGAACTAATCTTTACGCCAACAAATCGCACTTAAAGAAAAAGTGATTGTAAACAGACTTGAGCTTCAGAAGGGGAAAGTGTGTGACAAAAACAGTGAAATCTATTCTCCAAGTCTATACAATGAAGCCACATGTAGAGATTGTCATTGAACAGCTTCATGTCACATGGCCTTTTCTAAATGGCATCCATATTGAACTATCTCACTGTATAAGGTGGCCAAACATTTTTGATAATGTCTCATACGCAAATCATGATGGGATTACACATAAACTCATTCTTTTTAAGGGCCATATCTGTAATGGAATCAACACAAGACCCTCCTCTTCTCTAGTGTTTTAAATTGTTACAACATATAATATTAATTGGTCAGAATGCTGCATGTATTATGGCGTGATAGGACGTGAAAGTTATGAATTAATATCCAAAAGAAAATATATGTAGCAGTGATGTTAAAAGAACTTTCATCACATTAAGTGAAAAAATCGTAAAGGTCAAAATTGTTTTCAAGGTTACATTTTCTAACCTGTTGAAAAAAGTTGATGATTTTTGTTTATGTATGGTGTCTGGTTAACTTTCTGTACTCTTGCCACTTGTGTCATCAAAATGGACATCCTCCATTTTAAATCCTTGGAATGATTTGTTGTCTAAATCCACAAACAAATATTGTTCAATAAAAGATTGGTATTTGGTGCCAGAAAAGTCTTGTTGTTTCATGTCTGGTTGGCTTGTTTTAGACAGCCAAATCAGACAGTTATGTTTTTTGTGGTAGACAGATCTGAAACGCTCTCAGGTGTGGGAATAATCACCGTACATAATGATGAATTGCAACTAAACGGCACTTAAAGGCAATTTTTATATTCCTGCCTTGGTCATAAATAATTTTATGGTTAGCACAATGATAAAAAACATGATCATATATGTTAGATTAAAACAATTTCATTCAACAAAAGGAAAAAATGTCTTTACTCTATTGCTAATAATGTTATTATTCAGTGCCTCTTTACCTGTACAGGTTTTCACATAATTTTTCTCAGGCAGTGAGTGTCCTTTGCCTGATGAAGGAATTATGTTTATTTATCTTTCTTTGATGGTTGATATTATAATTCTCTCTTTTTGGCTTACTCTTTTCTTGTTTTCGGACCAGTCTTATTGACTTTGATCTCCCTTGCCTTTATGTATGAGTCCACTGTCAAAGTACTGTCATGATCTAATATGCAAATACACATACAGGTCTGCATTCTGAAAGCTGTGCCCATGAAAATTACTTAAAGATATTAGGAACTAGGAAAAAGGGGTAAAATCATTGATTTAATATTAAGTTTCTTGATGTTGTTTTTTTGGACATATTGCTTTCACATTAAAGTCGTTATGCTTCAGATCCCTTGACATTGCTTGTGCTGATTTTACATGTACGTGTAGTTTAGGAGACTGCTGAATTTTGCGGATTTTGATCCCACTTTTAGAATGCAAGAACAATTAAAATGTAAGGTGGACAAATGTGGTTGATAAACTATCAGAAATAAGTGGCTGTTAAAGATTAGCATATGAAGTATGCAAGGTCATATAAACAGTTAAATGTACTGTAAAGAGAGAAAATGTCACTACATGTACGTTGGGGGGCATTCAGCCTGTCAAACCAAATTGGCAGGTAAGTCGATCTCTTTAAACAACAGTACTTGGTAAGTAAAACTCTTTGTGAGGGTGTCAGAATTTGCAAAATTAATAGTGATCTGCTAATGGAAGTTATTGACGGGGGAAACTGCAATTCAGTAGAGTGACTGGTTCATTGCCGACACTCATTACTACTGCCAGAGGTTCAGTCTAATTTCCATGTCCCAAGGTATGAAAAGGTGGACAAGGACTGGGACTTCTCTGAAATGCTGTAACTTCTTTATTGTAGAGTAAACCTTGTACATAGTACTTCACAATGAACAAGGTTGTTGGTAGTCTTGTAGGTAATTGAATATATGTAATTTTTGATAATAATAAATGTCTCTGGCTTTGAAAGATGAATGTACATTTATATAATTATGTCAGGGGTCTGATTGAAAAATACAATGCCTGGACCTGCGACACTTAAATAGTTCTAGATACTTGCCACTTAGAAAGACAGTGAAGTGGCTGGTGTCAAGTCTGGAAGAGTTTCCTCGAATCGGTCATCAGTATTTTTAGATCAGTATTTTGGGGCAGCCAAATTGGGAGGAATGCCCGGTATCTTCAAAGAATTTGTATGCCTTGTGGTGAAAAAAAGAAAGCCATGGAAGGTAGATGTCACTGGCGGACCACCATCTAGGGGTGAAAGCACTAAGCCATTTGATGATGAAGGTAGATTGACCTTACTGGAAACCATCAAGTTTGCAGACAAAAGTCAGAGCCATGTTTAGACTGTGGCAAGCACACTGGTAGTCCTGGAATGTGCATTGGAAATGGAGTACATACACCAAAGAAAAAAGACGTCTATTTATAAGAAAGGGAAAATAAAGATGAGGAAAAGGATATATGGAAAAAGAAACAAAATAAAAAAGGAACAAAACAATGAAAAGAAAAGTCAGGTGGTGTTGAATCAGGTGTGAAGAGGTGAAAATGTTGGTGAGGAGAGAAAAAGCTTTGTCACAAGGTAGTGATATCCTCGTGGTGGGAACATGGTTGCTTTTGTGGGAGCAGAGTGTGAAGTGGGTCTGTGGGTGGACTGGCAGGTGTGTTTACTGAAACAACAACAAAGTACATGTAATTAAAACAAGGCAATGAAAATGAGGGAAGGAAGAAAAGTTAAAGACAAGGCCAGATATTTAAGGGCATCGTTAAGAGTTGTTGTCGTCTCTGGTTGTAACTTGGCGATGTTGTGATGAATGTCGCGAAGCTGGATGATTAAGTTTTATTGTTGAAGGACAAAAGGGGTAAATCATTAAGAGAGTGATCATGTAGTTGAACCCTGGTATTGTTAGTTGCTGGTTGCTATGGAACATAGGAAAATTGATTGGATTGGAAAAGGGTAAAGGTAATTCAAAAACTGGTGGGCATTGTCCAAGGCCAATTTCTTGGTCTTCAAAAGAACTGTTACATGGCATATGATGAATGGACAATGGGGTGAGTGACACATGTGTTGATGTTTCATCAGCTTTGTGGAAAGTTATTGTGTGACCTTTTCTCAACGGCATCCATCTTGAACTATTACACTTAACAAGGTGACCAAGCATTTTGGATTGTGTGTCATATGCAAAACATGATGAGACTACACAGAAACTCCTTCTTTTACTAAACCTTAAGGGATTCTGGACTGAAATCAGCAGTTCTAACTACAAGAAAAATTGTAAAAAGTGATGGTACTTATCAAACTATGCTTTAACATGAGTCAATGCCAATTGCCATGTTGTTTTAACAAAGTACTGTTTGTACAGTAGTTTTAGAAGTAAAAAATCTAGCCGGTTTGAAAATAATTTTCAGTGATACCCTCTCACTGAACATCAAAAGACCATCCTTTTTTCAGTGTTTTAAATTGTTACAACAAATAATATTAGTATTTGGTTAAAATGCTTTAACAGCATGATAGGTCCTGAAGTTATGAATTAATATCCGAAAGAAAATGTATGTAGCAGTGATAATTTTAGTACAACTTACATCACATCTTAGTGAAAAATAATAAAACAAGGGTGAAATTTTTTTAGAACAGTGACGATTATTATTAATGAACATCCT
>BOPM01001895.1:13909-18909 GCA_022179025.1 Porites australiensis
CATGTCCCATAGGGAAAAGATATCGTGTATGTGGCATTTCCAAACTGTTGTTCTAAAGACAATTTTGCTTAGAGTTGTTGTTTCAATATGTGTCATGAAAATATTGGCAAAGGAATCAAAACTGCTGTCTTTGTGCCCATTGCAGTTCCATGGTTTTGTAGGTAGTGCTTGAGGATTAATCTAAGCATTTCCGGGAAGTAATGTGTAGGAATGGGTTGTCTTTGTTGAAATTTTTCATATGCTTTGTGACAGATAATTTCAATATACCCTCGTTTTGCTGTATATTTGTGTCAAGACTCATAACGTCCATTGAAACAAGAAATGTTCGGTTTTTCACATTCGTCTTTTCAGTGAAAGGTATGATTTCTGTGATTTTGATATTGGTTGTAGCAGTGTATCAACAAATTTTGTCAAGCACAGAACAAGTTTTTATTGGATTATTAAGAGGAAACCGAACGTCCATGTTTTAACTAGGGAGTGGGTCATGCAATTTCCAACCTCGCTTTAGGGGTGGGTCAGTCATTTTTGTGCCGAAGGGAGGGGGTGGGTCATGTGTTTTTTTATCAACCAAATTTCCAAATGCTCCGGCCAACCCCCCCCCCCCCCATACTTTTTGACCAGTCCCTTATATGGAAATTATTCGACATCAGATTCTCACAGGCAGCCCAAACGTAGTGTGTGTCTGTATATTTAACAATTATTCTTTGAACTCGAGGTGAATAGTGGCCAAATATTTACCGGGCCGCGAAAGCGGCGAGGTAAATATTCCCAAAGCCACTATTCACCGAGATTGAAAAGATTAATTGTTTTAGTATAAACACACGAAGTGATCTCAACAAAATCAGAGAGGAAACCATTAAAAAGTACGATTTGATTGACAGATCTAATCACGCGTAAGTTTAAAAATAGATCTTTGCAGAATTTTCAAACATGGCAATTCACAAGTTTATCATTTCGCAAACAACAGCGTAATGGCTTAAATGGAACCGCTAAAAGTTTGAACTGTTTCCTTACCTGAGAAGAAAAGTAGAGCTTTGTTATTTTCTGTTGACTCGCCAAGTTTATAGCCAAAAGGGTTTGTTGTGTCGTTCTTCGCATGAAGTACTGACAAATTAATGGCGGCTCGGTTGCTCGAGGTAAGACGTCGTCTTGCAGTATCATTCTTTTTCGTACTTACTTGAAACGTAGAATTTCTGCAAACATTTCCTTTTAAATTTGTTTGTCAAAAATAAACTTCGATTTTTAAGCCAAAATTTTCCTGTTAGAAAACGCTGAGTTCACGAAACGGCTTCTTCTACGCGAACACGAGGGGGTTGTAAACAATCCATCGAGTACAAAAGTCAGCTACAGTAAATTGAAAAACGCCGATTTGAATCCTTCCAAGTCTTTTCTTGCCTTAAAAAAAGTCAGCCCTAGGATTTTGCCGACTTTTAAAAGATGGCTCTCTAAAAAAATGGGAAAAACACCGAGCTCACACATTATCCACTCGCTAGGAGGTGAATATTGTTGAATTTTCCGAGATGGTGAACCAATCAGATTGCTTAAATCACTAAGATTACTGAGTGTGTATATACTAATAATTAATATTCACATGGACAAACTAATGCAATAAGTCGTCAAAACTCCCATGAACTAAAATAGGCCAAAAGTCAAATTATAACAAAAAAAATGCTAAGATACCTTCAACTGAACGTATCCTTCTTCTTCCTGGCCGGTTAAAGTGGCATTTTGTTGAGTTTTGCAATTGTAGGTACTATCCATTAAAGAAGAAATAAAGGCTGGCTAATAACAAACGGACCATCTCCACGCGCCTTCACGCGAAGCGCTATAAATTCGAGAATAATCGACGAATCCGCTCCAAATTGCCATCGGCTAATCTGCAGGTAACGTGTGTTCCGGTTTCTTGGTCGCTTGCTCCACAAAACCCATCGCAACTGCACAATAATCGCTCGCTCATCAACAAACACTGTTGACCTTTACGCGTCGATATGACCGCAAACTACCAGGTTTTATTCGCGATGTGAATAGTCAAGCTTAGCGACCGCGTCCGCTCGACATTGCAGCACTCAGCTATGGGAAGGATGGTACTATTCCTTCTACGTCAATCTACACTTGGGGAGGATCCGCTGCGTTAATTTTGACCAGAAAACAATAGGCGATCGCGCGACCGTCCGTAAGTTTTCAACAGGGCGGCCCTGGTTTTCAACTTCGAATTCTTCTAACGTTCGCTGTCAAAGCTGCTGTCATATTGTTCGTCCAGCGTCTTGCATAGGTTCTTGACTCTACAGGGAAAATTTGCTTAGATTAATTAAATAAACAGATCTTTCCAAAACAACGTCTTACTCCACAATACGTTGTCCAAACTGGTGAGGGAGGACGAGGATTTTTCGCCTAGGAAAAAGGCAAAATCTGGCCTCGGCTATGCAGCTGAACAGAAGTAACAGCTGAAGATATGGTAAAGTAAACACTAAAGTAAAATTAGTGTGCGTGATACCTTTTTTTATTATTATTATTATAATTTTTTCAAAACTCGGGGGCACCCAACGACGATTTCCCCCTAAATGCATTGAAAACACTTTTAAGGCTCTCCAGAGTACTTTAGATCTTTAAAAATGCATTCTAAGCAGCGCTAATACATATTCTGGATTTATTCAGGAGGGCTAAAAGCGAAGCTCTCGATAATATTTATAGTTTGCTCATACTAAATATAAAATCGTGTAATGCTAAGCAGAGAAGACAATGAGACAGGGGCACCCAACGACGGTTTCCTCAAATACATTGAAAACACTTTTTTATCTATGGCATAAAGTACTTTTAGCTCTATAGAAATGCATTCTAAGCGGCACTGTAGAATTTGTATCTCAGTGTTCGGCCATTCTAGGGGAACTTGAGTCTTTTCGAAATTACGAGGAATTCAGAATTATTTTCCCGAAAATTTTAGATGCAATTTAACGTATTACGAAGGAGATAATTTTTCAGATTCCTTCTTTCGTCACATTTTTGAATCCGAAAATTTTAGGATTCCTTCTTATCTACGAAAAATAGCCTAACCCCAGGAGTGAAATGTGAAACATTCAACGTCAGAAAATCGTAGGGAATTTATTAGCATGATTAGATGAGCTTTGAAAATTGTACATGAATGGACTGGTCATCTAGAGATTTTTAGCCAAGTGAAAGAAAATTCTAGGCAGATATTTTACAGAAAACAGTCGTTGGATGCCCTGACATGAACTGTGAAAAACAACTTACAATAGGTCTAATTGCAACACTCTTTCTTGTACATTTCCTTGCCGTTGATTTGCATGACTTCAACGTGAAACGTCCAAAAACCTCCCGATTTTCACTTTCAGCATGGAGGAAATGTGGTACATGTTCTTGTTCACTTAGTCCACTTCCGTTCATTTTTTTTCTAGTTCCGCCATAATTTCGTGTCTGTTCGGTAATACTAGGGCAAATTGGATCTTTTTGAAAATTACAAGGGCTTCAATATTATTTTCCCGATTGATTGACCTAGAAGCAATAGTACCATCCCTTCCATAGCAAGTGTTGCATTGTCGCGTGGACGCGGTCGCTAAGCTCGAATATTCACGTCGCGTATTAAACCTGGTAGTTTGCGGTCATATCGAAGCGTAAAGGTCAACAGTGTGTGTTGATGAGCGAGCGATTATTGTGCAGTTGCGATGCGTTTTGTGGAGCAAGCGAGCAAGAAACCGGAGCACACGTTACCTGCAGATTAGCCGATGGCAATTTGGAGCGGATTCGTTGATTATTCTCGAATTTATAGCGCTTCTCGTGAAGGCGCGCGGAGATGGTCCGTTTGTTTTGAAGCCAGCCTTTAATTCTTCTTTAGTGGATAGCACCTACAGTTGAAAACTCAAGAAAACGCCACTTTAACCGGCCAGGAAGAAGAAGGATACGTTCAGTTAAAGGTATCTTAGCTTTTTTTGTTATATTTTGACTTCTGGCCTATTTTAGTTCGTGGGAGTTTCGACGACTCATTGCATTAATTTGTCCATTTGAATATTAATTAATATACTGACACACACTACGTCTGGGCTGCCTGTGGATTCTCATACAAAACTGTATATTTTTCATGCGGTTGGCGGCTGCCTTCTGGACAAGATGGCTTCCAAAGCCGTGACAAGGGCAATCACCTCTACGGGCTCTAGAGTGTACTGAATTCGATTAAGACAACATGTGGATGTCCATCAACGTACTAAAACTAAACAAAGACAAGACTGAGCTTCTCTACTTATTCTCCAAGTATAATCCACAACAATCCCTACCCCCTCTTCGCTTTGGAACTGACATAATCAAGCCTTCTCCACATGCAAGAAACATTGGCGCCATCTTCGATACCACTATGTCAATGTTTCCCCAAGTAAACAATGTTTGTAAATCTACCTTTTATCATCTTCGCACCATTTCGCGCATAAGGAAATACTTATCAACGCAAACTACTGACTTTCTTATTCATGCCTTCGTAACTTCCAAACTCGATCACTGCAATTCTCTACTATATAATGTCCCTAAAAACGTCATTAAAGAGCTTCAATCGGTGCAGAATGCAGCTGCCAGACTGATTACACGGTCTAGGAAGTGTCATCACATCACTCCCATGCTCCTCGATCTTCACTGGCTACCTGTTTCTGAACGAATTAAATTCAAGATTCTACTACTTACAGCAATCTCCAACCTATTTTCATGACCTTATCACCCGCTACTTACCCTCTAGATCGCTTCGGTCATCTTCTACGCTCAGTCTGAATCCTGTTAGCTTTAACCTTAAGACCTATAGGTCTAGAGCATTCTCTGTCTTAGCCCCTGAACTTTGGAACAAACTACCTGACGACATACGCTCATGCGAGAATCTAAGTCTTTTTAAGCATTAACTTAAAACCTACCTTTTTTAAGAACTTTTACTTTAGTCATTAGGAAGATGTATTTGCTTTTATATGTGTTTTATTTAAATTTAAATTTATGCATTTGAATTAACTTTT
>BOPM01001895.1:21409-36768 GCA_022179025.1 Porites australiensis
TCAGTTTGAATTATTATTCCTAAATAGTTTTTTTATTTTTTTATTAACTTTTTGATGCTTTTTATAATTGTTATTAGTAGATTTAGTATTAGTATTCGAATAACGGTTTTTAATTGAAATGAATTTTTTAATCGGAACTATGTGGGTTTTTTTTAATCGAAATGAATTGTAAATAGTACTTGTACTGGATAGTTTTTTTTTTAAGCAAAATTTAATTGTAAATAGGCCGGATTTTGTAGTTAGTTTTCTTATCAATAAAAGATTCAGATTTTAAAAAAAAATTATTATTATTATTATTATTATTATTATTATTATTATTATTATTATTATATACACTTCATGTCAGTTTCCGAGGGAAACAGTTTGTTTTCCCGAGAGTCCTGATGTTTCCCGAGACGAAGTCGAGGGAAACATCAGGACTCGAGGGAAAACAAAACTAACTGGTTTCCCTAAGGACCCGACATGAAGTGTTTTGTTATATTTCTTGACTTTCACAACTTCAACAACAACAAAAGAATAAGTCAAATAACCAGAGCGAACCAAAACAGTACAAGTCGACTCGGTACTTATAACAACCACAAATATAATTCTTAAAACCACTGAATGAATGATTTACAGAGTACTTTCCTTATATTATCTGCATCTTTTTCTTCCACTAGCTTCTGTTTCCTCTCCTGGGATGACTTTAAAAATCGTTGCTTTTTAGCTTGAGGCTTCGTGTTTGTCTTCAAGTTGTTGGTGTTCATTCACGAAAAAAAAATGGCAGTGTTTTTTCCCGCTTCCTGTCACACCATTTTTCACCATACTCTGATCACGTGCTGTAATGTATCCCGAGCGGGGTACATTGCTTAATGTATCACAATCGGGATACATTTGATTTTAGTCAACGCCACGGGACCAAGAATCAACCAATGGCAGTCCCTGTT
Organism: Porites australiensis; assembly: GCA_022179025.1. Classification (NCBI taxonomy): domain Eukaryota; kingdom Metazoa; phylum Cnidaria; class Anthozoa; order Scleractinia; family Poritidae; genus Porites; species Porites australiensis. The sequence continues at coordinate 22,336 of BOPM01001895.1, forward strand.
TAGTTGAGTGAAAGCCTAGGAATATAACAATAACAAATAATCAGCCTGAGGTTATTCAAGACTTGAATTTTTACGTCGATAAGTGACTGCTCGTAATCAAAGAACGAATTAAAGACCATGGATCCGTTTCGCAAAAGTCCTATAATTACCGCGCCTACATGGCTCTAGAATTTGCTGTAATTAACTTCAAGTTCAAGGTTAATTAAGGTTTACTTAATATTTTTAAATGTAATCACCAGAACTAACACTTACTCAAACAAAATGAACCCGTTTACTATCAGTAGAAGATTTTGGGGGACTTACGCCCATCCCTTCCCTAATTTAATGTTAACTCATTACCCAGGGCACTCAAGACAACATTTTGGATTAGTAGGAGGATCGGGTACGAAGTCCCCCAGAATCCTATCCCCGGCTTTTGACTTGGAACTTGCACAATATTCTTTGGGTTTTTTAGATTGACATAACAGAACTTAACAAGAGCAGAGGCGCTAAAAATGAACAGTAGAACCTCGCCTTACGACAATCCTGCGACCACCTCTTTATTACGACCATTTTCTTTCGATCCAAACGTAAAAATCACTGAGTCATTTCATTATTTTGTAGATCCCGTTAATGCGACCACCTCGTTATGGACGAGCAGGATTTTGTGGCCCAACGGTTGTCGCGTTAAAGGGGTTCCACTGTACCTAAGAGCGCGTAAAGAGAATAAATTCACTTTTATCTGCACTTAAATGTTACACAGGAAGATTCGCAACGACGATTTTAAGCGGAAAACAGGGTTGCAAATATGTCAAGACAATGTTGCAACGCTGTGTTGCGCTGAAAATGTTGCTAATAATCTCTTGTAACAATACTCGACTCGTCCCATTTAAGGGAATCTAAGAAAATCTTGGATTCTGGATTACACGCCGTGGATTCCTAATTCTAATCACTCGATTCCAGATCTTTTTCAGTGGAACCTGGATTCCGGATTTAAAAAGTTAGTGGGATTTCGGATTCCTACAGCTGTATTCCGGATTCCAAGGTCCAAGATTCCGGATTCCACATGAAAAAATTTGCAGATTCCGGAATCCGGACTCCCTAAAATGGGCGAAATATCTTAAGCACTCACGAACAGAACTGTGAGAAAAAATGACTGCTCTTCAGTCTAAGGTGATGACCATTTCTTGGCAGATCTCGGCTGTAAAACAGATAATAACCATGGCTTTTAGAAGACAGATAACTGGGGTTACAATCCACTGTAACGGGTGTGACATGGAGCTTGCTAAAGGAGAAATGCTAATGTTGGCCACAACTTCAAAGTTGCACCACCTTGCTGTGAGGCCGGAAAAAGAAGCAGACGCACTTGAAAAGCTCAACAAGGTGGAAAATTCAGAGGGTGAAAAAAGAGCTCAAAAATGCCCTTACAAAGCTTTTTGCCGGCGATGTAGAACGCGCGTGGGAAAATTTACAATATTATCTTCAAAACAGTTTCTCTGCTATAAAATAGGCAACATATACCTTGTAAACAACGGTGATGAAATTCGAGCGAAGAAACTGTCCAAGATATTTCCAAGACTTAAAGAGGAGTGTTGCATTGAAGTTGTAAAAGTGTCTCCGGCAATATGTCAGTCCCATCTCCGATTAAGCGAGCCAATGATTTACTGCGACACAATGGGGCTTACACATACGTCGCAAGAAATCGATTTTTTAACACGACAGTCCCCGCGAGACTATCAACGGGAACTTTTTCTATCCGCGGTGCGCAGAAACACCCTCGTCTGCTTACCAACGGGTTCGGGAAAGACCTTGGTTGCAGCGATGGTACTGAGCTGTATGAAGAAACTCAACCCAAACAAGCTAATGGTGTTCCTCGCTGACCGAGTCCCACTGGTTTACCAGCAGAGCGAATATATCAAGTCTCAGGTGCCTGAATTGAGAGTGAAGACGATGGTAGGTGAAATGGAACCACCACAGAAGAAAGCCGTCCATCAAGCGTTAGCAAATCAGGAAGTTGATGTTTTAGTCCTGACACATCAGTTTTCTAGCTGATGAGAACAGCTCGATCATTTGTTTCTCCAATATTTCGGTGCTAGTTTTCGATGAAGCTCATCATTGCCATGGAAATCATCCGTACAAACAAATAATGGGATACTATCGCGACACATCAAGCAATTATAAACCCATAGAGTACCGAAGTGATGACGTCATAAAAATGAAATTTGTGAAATTATGGGATTTGTTAAGATATTCTGAAAGAACAACGTCCAAGGCGCCTACTCGCCAAAAATTAGCAATTCGGGCCAAATTGTCTCTGAGATATTAGCCCAGTTATGCTGTGACCATTCCATACAAATCCTTCTAAATTTGGCTTGGTTCATAAGATTAGGAACCAGGTAAGATTTAGAAGGATTTGTATGGAGTCATCGGAGCATATCTGGGCTAATATCTCAGAGACAATTTGCCCCAAATTGCTAATTTTTGGCGAGTAGGCGTCTTGGACGTTGTTCTTTCAGAATAGCTTAACAAATCCCATAATTTCACAAATTTCATTTTTTATGACGTCACACTTCGGTACTCTATTGTGCTGGGTTTGACTGCCTCACCAGCTGGAGAAGTAACAGTTGAAAGTACCATGGAACGACTTAAAACATTGTTAAACAACCTGAGCTGTGAAGTTTCAACGCCCACTGAATCAAAGACCCTAGCAGTAAATGTTAACAATCCAAATACATCGTACTGCATAGTACCCGACACGAACCCCCACCAGGATCGCCTAAAGGCATGCATTGAAGAGCACGTTCTTAACTTGAAGACAGCTTACATCGACGGCGCAAGCGTATGGCAACGGTCAGAACTTAATGGACTTCCTTTGTTTTCATCTAATTTTAGAGGAGCACTGAGACGACTGATTGACAGTTGCCATGGTGACAAAAGGTTCACAAAAACGCTGATAGCTGGAGAGCACATCATGCAGATGCTCTGTATTGTAGATGCCTGTGAAATTCTTAGCTACCATCATGCAATGCACTGCCTCAGAGAATGCATAAATAACATCACTTATGCTATTTCACCAAAGGACAGTGCCCTGTTGGACATGGTTGGAGCGAACACTACCTTTAGTGATCTCCAAGACTTAGCAGACAGTTCGGTTGAAGAAGAGGTCGCCGTATCGGACCGATATCGTATCCTTGAAGCGCTAATAAATGAGTTTTTGTGCTGCGTGCAAATGGATGAATCTTCCAGAGGAATCGTCTTTGTGACGATGCGCAAAACCGCTTATAAGCTTTGCGAGCAGATCAGGACGCTTTCCGGGGTGCCGGAAACGTTGAATCCAAAAGTTTTTGTAGGGCACGGCCAGGGAAGTTACGACGGAATGGATTGGACAGATGAACAAGAAGTGCTGTTAGAATGCTTTAAAACAGGCCAGACAAAACTTCTTGTCAGCACCAGCGTTCTGGAGGAAGGCCTGGATGTACCTGAATGTAATCTGGTCATCCGCTTTGAAGGGGAAGCTACACTGCGCGCACGTGTTCAAACGAGAGGACGTGCATCTCGTCGCCCTGACAGTAAGTTTGTAGTGATTTGTAAAAAGACGGAAAAACAAGAAGCTGATGTTGTGGCTCTTAAAGAACAAAACATGGACGAAGCAATAAGACGTCTAATGTTATGTAAGAGACAAACGCTACAGGCAGAAGAATATGGATGTGAAATGAAAAGTCTTCTTTCCTTCTTCCCCACAAGTAAAGAAATTGTTGACACCGAAAAGTATAAGCCGAGAATAAATATTTCCGTGCATCATCTTGGAACTGTGGAGCATCATCAACGCGTTATAGAATTTTTGGAACAAAGATTTGAAGTCATTCATATGAAGACAATCACAGCTTCTTCAACAAGCAGTGACGGAAACGGGCGGAAAAATTTGAGCTTTGAGCTGCAGCCAAAGGAAGACAAAATCCGTAAAGAATTCAGATCGAAGGACGAGTTCCTGAATTACGTGACGGAACAGTGGTGCTCTCACCTGGCGAATCCTGAAGAAGAACCAGTTCCGATTTGGCTCAAGGCGCCGTTCCCCAAGAAACGTCACAAAGCTGAAGACACTTTTCATTCGCTGAAGGCAAATTCTATGTTTCTCGGGACGTTCCTCACTCGGTGCCATTTTCGATATCAGTGGCCCTCGGAACCCACACTGCAGAATGTTCTGATTTACTTTGATCACAGCCTCAAGTTATTGACGATAGGATTTAAGACTTATAAGCTGGAACTCCGATATGAAGAACTTGAAGATTTTATCATCGTCAACAGTGACGTGGCGTCTGGTTTAATCAAATTGTTTCTTACCATAAAGCACCCACCTCGACTGTTCCAATCTGTTGATCACCCTTTTCTGGACGTTGGTGGTGACAACGAGCAGGGCCCAAATGAAAATGACGATGACGACTTTCTCCAAGTTGATGTTGATGACATAGGTAGTGAACTGTCGGATGACGGCAGTGAATCAGAATCCGACAGTTTTTCGACTGATGAAGAGTACCCAGATCCAAACATGAAGCGTCCCTTACGTCACGAATACAAATTTGACAAGATTGCCTGGGAAAGACTTCCTGATATCTTGAACAGCGAAAAAGCTTGGGCCCATTGCTATACGTACTGTTTTGTACTACCTTGCAATGAATCTTCCCAGATCATTCACTTGTTGTCCAGAATCCAGAATCGATTCAACAAAAAGGCATTTTATTGTCGCGTGAAGGAGAGCTTTGGCAGGTTTCCAGTTACAGATATTCCCCCTAATTTGCCATTTGATGTGAAGTATGCGTCACAGATGGTTATTTCGCGGCATCCAGTAATGCGTGGAAAGATGTCTTCGACGTTCAGCGAACTTTTGCTAAACAAGCCTACCAGTGTAGCGTGCGCAGCACTTGAGCAGTTGAAGAAAGCTCTGGAACAAGATTCATTCTGTGATCCCGAAAAGGCCTTCAAGGCATTTCTAGGCCAAAACAACCCTTCTGCTTCCGGGTTTCAAAAGAGGCTCATCCCAGGCCACTGTGCTCTGATAAAACGTGCAGTCATCACCCCAACAAGACTACTACTGTACCCACCGGAAGTCATGGTGAAAAATCGCGTACTCAGACAGTACGAAACAGAGAGTTTCCTGTGTGTCAGTGTTCGTGATGAGGACCTTTCCAAACTGTCTGCAGGACGAGGAAGCCTGGATCCACTGCTGGACGGCATTAACCGTATCCTGGATGAAGGACTGAACATAGCTGGTCAACGGTTCCAGTTTTTGGGGTCATCAAACAGTCAACTCCGTAACCATAGCTGCTGGTTTGTTGGGCCAAAGTATGAACCAGACATCATACGGAGTTGGATGGGAGACTTCAGTCATATCAGGTAAGTCCAGGATTTACAGTTAAGTTGTACTGAAAATGCTGAAGAGATAAAAGGGCATCGGAGGCAATTATGAAAACTAAGCCGTAACTCTTGAAAACGATAAAAACGGTGGCTTTAATTGCCTAAGAATCAGTGAGAAATTAGTTAATACTAAACTGAAGCAAAGAAAGACAAACACCGTTGAGCCGCCACTTTGTCTCAGGCTCTATTCGAAAAAAACAAAGCATAACAAAAAGCGATGCGTCCTTATCTCGTATACAGAGCAAGACAGCTAAATAACCTTTCTGGGCGTATTTTTCTCAATTCAAGGTGTGTAGCTTCATACGTGGCTCGCATGGGACAGTGTTTTTCTACCTCTATAGACTCCGTGGGCATTGGTATCAGCGAAGGTGCCCTAAGCGAGAAAGAGGACGACGTTAAGACAGTTGACCAGAAATACTGTTTTTCTGATGGAATTGGCAGAATATCAAAAGAACTTGCCGCAGAGGTAAGACTATAAGTAGACATTACTCCATACACTCCTTAGAAGGTCTACCTTGCTTCTCATCGTCTGTCGTACCATGAGCGACATATTTGCTCCTTCCGCCTGGTGCATAGTAGAAGGGGTGGCCCTTGTTTACCTGGAAACGGTCAAGCCGCTGTTTGAGGCTGTCATTTTATATTTTAAAGTTTTGTTAGAAGCTACGTCTCTCCGCACGGTTTGTTCTTAGGGCTTACCTCCTTAGGTTTTCTTTTTTAAACTGCTGTTTTACCGATAGCTGGACTATACGTGAGTCGTCTAGAAAACCTTGAAGTTCCCAGAAATTCTGGCCACTCGCACATAAATAAAAAAAGGGAACTTCAAGGAAAAGCCATCGTGACTTTCGTCAAATATTCATCTTTTGTTTTTGTTTATTGTAGGTTGTCCGGAAAATCGCCAAGCCGTTCAAACCATCTGCCTTTCAAATTCGATTTTCTGGCTGTAAAGGTGTCCTTGCAGTAGATCCGAGACTTCCAGGCAAACAGGCCATCTTCCGTCCAAGCATGTGCAAATTTGAGAGTTTCCATCGCAGACTTGAAGTATTGCAAACGTCTCGACCCCAGGTCGTTTATCTCAACCACCAGGTGATTATGCTGCTTTCCAACCAGGGTGTGCCAGATGATGTTTTTATTCGACTCCAGAGCAAAATGTTGGAGAAGCTAGCAGGTAAGCTGCTTTCAAAGAGAAAGTTGAATAATTATACTCAATAAGCGTAATTTTAAATGCGTTTTGACGATGGTGATTGTTACAACATTATAATGATTGAAGAATGCTGAGATGTAAAGTCACGTTAATCGCAAACGGCAAACTTTAAATTCAAGTTGAACATTTCTCAAAAGGGAAAATTAGCAGATAAAAACAGCTCAAAACAGTTCGTATGGATAAAACTGGCGACAACTACTATTTTTCTTGTAGAAGTAATTAACAGCAAAGAACAGGAAAAGAGAAAAATTTGGTCACGTGGTGCAAATTCACGTTTGCCGTTTGCTGTAAACGTGACTCTTAACAGAGAGGTTAAGCATCACGTTTACGTCAAACTGCAAACGCGAATTTGTACCACGTGACCAAGTTTCCCCTTTACTTGTCGTTTACTGTTCATTGCTTCTACAAATAAATGAGTAGTTTCACGCAATTTTTCATCCAGAAGAATTTTTGGAGTTGCTTTTATCTGCTCATTTTCTATTTTGAGAAATTCTCAACTTGAATCTGGCGTTTGCCGTTTGCCGTTTGCCGTTTGCCGTGTACTTGAAACTTTAACTCTCTAATCTCGCTACCGACTGTATCCGTGAAAAGAAGTACTTTTTGTCGTAATTTTCTTATCAGGAATGCTGGTTAATGAAAACGATGCTATCGAGCTGCTGGGTACTGGAGCCAAAACGGGCGTGTCTTATAAAAGTTTATCAAGCTCGGGAATACCGCTGACAACGGAGCCGTTCTTTAAATCCCTGCTCGTTGCTATGTATAGAAATCACATCCACGAGCTACTCTCCCGATCCCGAATCCTTCTGCCACCAGAGGAGGCACGTTTGATGATGGGTGTAATGGATGAGCTTGGTGTACTAAAACCAGGACAGGTTTGTTGCTTTCTTTGCAACTTTTGTTGAGATATTTCTAGCAAGTGCAAGAATTTATTGCATTTTCCTGATTCAATCTAGTGTACAGTCAAACATGTATAGCGCAAACCCGCATTTAGCTGTCGCACTCTATTATACACTCTATCAAACTGTCATAACGCATTCAGTTTATGAAGTGCAGAAAAAGTAGTCTTTCTTTTAAATTCTTTATTAATTTGTTTGTTTTTTGCCTGTTTCCTGTTAAACTTAATTAGGTGTATAGTTCTTGGATTCAGGCTAACTGACAGCACGTTATTTGCTATACCGCAACCTAACATCCCTGATTGGTCTATCACTTTTGGTCCAAACTTCTCAAACTCATTAATAATTCATGAAGAAAATACAAAGGAAATTAATGTTTAATGAGAGTTTGGAAATCTGATGAAAAACTGCTCATTTTTGCATCTTTATTTCTCTCTCTAAAATCACTTTTGTTTGAGCGGTAATATCAAGCATTCGACACAGTGTTTCATCACTAGATGAAACACCTCGAAGTTCGTAAAAAATACTCCGCTGCGCGTCGTATTTCCAACTCTATTCTCAGTGTTTCATGTGGTGATGAAACGATGAAACACTGCGTCTCATGCTTTATATATGACACAAAAAAGTCAGCACAGACTCAACTATCAACGTAACTCGTCGTCTTGTTTAATAATAAGCTTCATGTATCAACAGAACTCACACGTTTTTCAACGTATATTTATTAAATTAGGTTTACGTGCAGTATTCTGAAGTTTCCACTCGTGTAGACCACGAGGACCAGTTCAACATGAACAAGAAACGTGTTGTTACGGGGCCTTTAGTAGTGACCAGGAATCCATGCTTACATCCAGGAGATGTTCGCCAACTTGAGGCTGTTGACGTCCTCGAACTTAGCCATATAGTGGACTGTGTGGTTTTCCCTCGAAGGGGATCGAGACCTCACTCTAATGAAATGGCAGGTAGGGTTTGTGACTCAAAAGTGGTAGCAAGGGTGTGGGGATGGGGTTGCCTTCTTAAAAGAACGGAAGTTCTTTCTTCTTTCGTACTCTTCCCTTGAATATTTCTTCACATTGTGACAGTGTGTTTGAAGCCTCCCCTCAAAAGTGTTTGTTGTTAGTAATTATGGACCATTAACTGCCCGCAGGCATCTGTTGTCTTGTGTCTGCTCCGGTTCATTCTTGCCCCCTTTTGCATGTTAACTAAATAAGTGCGGCTACTAATTCAATACTTACAGCATAAAACCTGAAAAAGGTGATTTTTTGATATAAGAATCGGTGCGAGCTACTCCAGACATTCTTGGCCTGTAAGCAGCCAAGGCGTGCTATCATAAATTTAATCTCCACACGTCGCGTACTTGATCTTCGAGTACCAGCTTTAATCGAACTTGGACTGAGTGCGGTTTACATCTAGTTTTATCGTTGTTTATCTGTCTTTTATCGGCAATAAATATATCATTCCAATACAGACAGATTATTGGGAGCAAATGTCACTTGATTGAGGATACTATTTGTATCAGTTCTTTAATTTGTTTTAATAGAATGCAATCAACGAAAATAGAAAATATAAGGTCTTAAACGCAAAGTAATAGTTAAAAAGAGTGCTCATTCAAATTTTAGGTGGTGATTTGGATGGAGATCTCTACTTCGTGTGTTGGAACAAAGACTTGTTACCAAGGAAACCAAATTTTCCGCCAATGGATTACCAAGCCCTAGATAAGCAGGAACAATCGGAACCAATCACAGCCGCCGATATGACTAAGTTTGTGGTCAACTACATTCGGTGTGATCAGTTAGGAGTGATTGACAACGCCCATAAAGCGTTAGCAGACCAGGAAAATGATGGTGTTGAATCTAAAGTTTGTCTACATTTAGCAGAGATACATTCTTTAGCAGTAGATGCGCCTAAAACAGGCAAGTGGCCTCAAATGAAGGGCATCGGGAAGATTAAGGAATGCCCTGATTTTATGATGAAACGTGATAAGCCTAGTTACCCATCAGACAAGGTTTTAGGAAAGCTCTACCGTCGCTGTCGAAAGTTTCAAGACGCAGCGTCTGAGAAGTTTGACCAGAAAATGCGAATAGACAAGTTTTTACTCCTGCAAGGTTACGACAGGTATCTCGAAGAAGCCAGAGAGTCATACCAGCAGTACCGAGACAAAATGCAGGCTCTGATGAGTTTGTACGGCATTGAAACCGAGGCCGAAGTTTTCACTGGGTGCTTTCTAAAGCTTCGAAATCGCTTGAGTAAAGAGAAAACAGAGATTGCAGAAATTGTTAGCCGCATCCTCTTCGAGATGCGGTCTGAATTCCGAAACCAGTTCTTCCACGACTTCAATGTGAATGGTCAGCATTTGTTGGACAATAAGGATATTACAGATGAGATGCTTCTCAAAGCTTCAGCCTGGTACATTGTGGCCTACACGCATGCTCATGACCAGGCAAATGAGTCAGAACCCAGTCCCCAGAAGCGTTTGCTCGGTTTTCCATGGTTTGTTAATGACATCATACTTGCTATCAAAAACCGCAAACAACCGCATCACTTCTCCCAGAGCCTGAACGTTAATACAACCGTAGGTGAGAGTTTAGCCAGACTGTTTAATGAAGAAAAGACCTGGCTACTTGAACAGTTTTTAGAAAGAGTAAGAACCAAAAACTCAATTGTGAGGCATCTAAAAGGCGTTCTACCACAGCATTCGATGATTGTGACTGGTTCTTCAGCCTCTCTTCTATTTCACGAAAATTCAGACCTGGATATCTGCGTCTTACCACAGGGTACTCAGAAATTGCATGATGTCCCCGTTACTTCACAGGAAATGTATCACATTCCACCATTCCTCTCAGGCCTACTGGAAGAGTGTAGCATGTCGCAACGGTCGTTTGATCCAATTGACTCAGATGAAGAGCTTGCAGATCCCTCTAAAGTGAATGACATCCCTGTTAAAGATCAAGTGAAATCAATTGAGAGGCTGATACCTCACCTAAAAGAGACTCAGGTGCAAAAAGGCGAACAGGGGGATCCAAAAAATCTATTCCATAAAGTTGGCGTTGTCGGCAAAAAGACGTTTCCGGTAAGGATGCTATTTCTAAATATTACAATCAAACATTCCGTAAGCAAGCAATCTAAACACCCAGCCTAGCTGGTCACAGACACAGTCACCACAGTCACAATGAGATAAAATCTGAATAACCTTACCTCAGCCTTTCTGGAATCAGATGTTAAGAATTAGAAGCTGAATAATGCTACCGAATGGATAAATCACTAACAAGCAGATACCGGTTTTAGTTTCCCTTAATTGTCCCATTTTGGCTATTAAGGTTATTAACAACGGGGCTTCATGTCTCTCGGTAACGCCCTTAAGAAGAACAAAATATGTTTAAATCGGTAATCTTACTAGAGTTAATTGAATAAATACCACAAAATCCTAGATACCGACTTACTTTTTATTTTTATTTTTTTTAGGTCCTTGTTTGCAAGCATCCCACTGGGAGGTTGTTAAATGAAACCAAATGCTCCCCCAATCTTGTTTGCGATTTGATTGCTTCTCCAAGGTGTTTGCCAATTGGAGTTCTTTTGTCAAGCTACATAAAGTCCTTTCCTCATCTCTTGCTGGTTCTCCGTGTCATTCACCGATGGTGTTATGTCACAGGTCTGTCACGAAACAAAGCTGGTGCTGGAAACACCTCAAATGTAATGGGTTCCGTACTTCTAGTTCAGTGCATGCGCAAGGAAAAAATTCAAAATTTCAACGAAGATCACATTACCTCAGAGGTACGTAAACTTGTACGAGGAGCGATCACAGAAAGTGACATGTACGTGGAATGGGAAAACGTAATTCGCCTTCTTGGTGACGATGCTGCCGAAAACGCAAATAGCACACACCTCCCCACCCCCAAACTTGGTGAAATGCTCATGAGGTTTTTCAAAGCGCACAAGTCGTTTTTTGAAGAAGAGGTTCCAGATCCTTTGGCGCGTATCTTGCGCGCACGTAAATTTGCAGATTTGCTGGACAAGGATCACCTGAACTTGGTGAAGGAACATATGCGCCGTGCTTATCAGATGTTAGCACTGTATGGTGATGTGCAGATAATGTTGGCCATAAGTGGTTCTGAAGATTACAACGTGATTTACCTATCACCTCTCCTTTCTTCCTTCTTCACCGGTGTCGAGAAAAGTAAAGCTCTAGAAATTACGAGGAAGACCGGGGCAAGGAGTGTCGTTATCCGTCCCAAGCTCCCGCGATCATGTAATTCAGCTATCTTAGAGGTGAAGGGAAGTGAACCTACAATTCGCGCAGTGGAAGTAGAGCTCGACAGAATGGAAAAACAGGCATCACGTGACCGTGTATCACTGATGAGCAGCTGTTTCGTGGAAGATGCTAGTGTTGTCTTATATGAAGGGAGTCAACACGAAAATGATCTCGTCTCACTGACACCGTATGATGGGCCGTGTCATCAGAAACATGATACCCTTGCGCGTCATGTAGCCTCGGTAGCCAGTCGCACTTTCAACAACGAGTATCCGCTCCGACGATTCACAGAGAAATTCTTCCAGCAACTTAAGGTATGTCAACCTGTTACTATTTCATGTTCCCACAGATCCCTCACAGCGATAAAAATTTAATTGAGGATCTTTTCATAAGAAATATGCTCGCTGAAATCGCCACCCGGCTAGCTCAATTGGATCAGCTCCGGCCGTCTGCTGAGCTGACCACCGCTGGTCGATCAAACCCGGACCGGAACAACACTCAGAGTCTTAAAATAACTGGACTTCGAGCAGTCTCTGTTTTTACTTGGTCCACATAGCGACACGTACTGACTGAAGGCACGAGACGGGAGGACAGGCACGAAAAAAGAGAGACTACCACCAAAGCCAGAGAGAATGGTCTCTCACAGTCTATTGATTTTTTTGGCATGAAAACCGCAATCTAATTAACCGTATCCAATATTGCAAAAGTGTTGACAAGCCAAGCACGTGAAAAGTGACCTAAGAGTTTGCTTGAACAACAACAGAGATTTTCCTTCTCTTCTTTTTAACGCGTAGGTTATTCAGTGCATTAGAGTAAATTTTAACCTAATTGAGTCAGTCAAGATCATTCGTTGGGCGCCGATTTTGTTCTTAAGATAAGCGAGTCCTTGGACAGGACTATACAGCGGTGTCCTGTAGTTAATCCGTTGGCAATTACTTTCGTTTTAGCTTTGATAAAGAGTATAAGAGTCTTCCAGTCTATGCGACTTTCTGTTACAAGTTCTAAGGCAAGACTGCCGTTTTGGAACTAAAGCGTTCCTCGTCAGTTGCTACTATGGTTAAGTCTTAGTGAAGAGAGGCTTTGAGCATTTGGATTGCAATCACGTCACGTCCCGTGATGAGACCTTCTAATGCTTCTCTTTGCTTTGTATGTAATGTTTCTATTTTCTGGAAACGTGACAAACACTCAGCAGTGCTTCAACCATCATCATCTTGTCAACGTTTCCGAGTATGGACAATCTTTTGTCAACGCTTCAAGCCTCAGTCAATCGTATTTTGCTTTGTGAGGCCAATGCGTAATTCGTTTGTTCTGGCTATGGAAGCAGTCTCTCTTTTTTCTAATTGGGCTGGCGCTCTCGTTTCTCGCGTCTCGCGACCACGACGCTCTCGCGCACGTGCACTTCCCTCACTAAATCTGAAGAAAAAGAGAGACTGCTTGCAGTCTGATCAAATATTTGGGGAGAAAGCGTTGACTTCTTAAAGACATCTTGCAAACAGTTAGACTTTCTAGTCTTCTCTGATAAGAACAATAAATCGTAAGGCCCGTCTCACACCCCTTATACGTTTTAATTCTGTGGGAGGTATAAGAAGACACTGTTCGTAAAGAGTAAGAGATCTAGTAGGTGGGTGGTCTATCTTTCATGGTGGGAGGTACTGTTACGGGCTCGCAGTTATTGACGGTACTCGCTGTTGCGGTGACCCTGCCAAGAATTGGCGAATATAACTATATAATAGACAAACAAAATAGATTTATCTAAGCTTACACTTATAAACCACTGATATCTATCCATGAGTTTATTTGAAATACGCTTAGTTTACGACGAAAAAGAATTTATCCTCGTGTTAAATCACCATTTCCATGTGTTATTTCAGGTAGTTGAAAGAGATTTTGATTCCCAGATTCATGGTCGTCTTGAATTTGCTGTTCACTTTGGGCGAGTTTACTTGTTTAGTGTACCACACTTGTTGCTGGAAGACGGTGAGCCCATCTCCATTGCAATGCTCAGGACGAACAAAAGGAAGACTATTAAGCCAACCAGCGAGCCACATGTGCTTCCTAGAGAAGTGTCCTTCGTCGACGAACAGGAGGAACGCGCTCGTAGAAGAAAACGACGACCAAAACAGACTATTTCCTGTAAAAGCAACAGAAAAAAGCGAAAGCGCGGAAATCCTTCGAGAAGCGCGTTTTACACTTCTGTTCATTTCCCAGACAGGGTAAAGAAGTTTCTTCACAAATGTAAATTTTTTCCCGACAACAACGTGATAGAGAAATACACAGTGGATATTTGTCCAAGTACTGAAGATATTGAGTTTTATGTTCGACTTGACAACCAACTTCGTTTCATCGACATCAAGTTTCCAAATCTCCGCTGGTGTATGGTTGATTTAAAACGAACCTGGAAAGCATGCTCAAATCATGACGTCAGGGAAGGTGCCCAAGCAGTTGGTGGCGTAATGTACCCAAAAGGTCACGTGACCCAGTGTGACACTCGCGCGAGTGATGACATCATCTTAGATGGTTTGGAGACGGATATACGCTTTCTTTTGCACTCGCGTTATGAAATGTCGCAGCAAGACATCCGGGATACAAAGTATGCGCAGTATCAGCATGTGCTTCGATCGGGAAGTGAAATGCAGTCTGAAAAGCCTTTTGTCGTCAAAGAAGATCAGTGGAAAGATGTTCGACTAATTCGTTTCATCAAA
>BOPM01001896.1:9030-19390 GCA_022179025.1 Porites australiensis
ATAAAATTTAAATGCAAACGAACTTCCACAGAGCTTCCTGTGCTTTAATTAGACTGTGGTCCTGTGGCATGTAAGTGTGTCCTGATCCATGTTGTGATTGGTCGCCATCACTATAAACAGTTTTCAAATATTTCCGAGATGTTCACGGTTTTGTTAGTTTGATAGTCTAGAAATTTTATTCTTAAAATTTACCAACTTATAACAGCGAAGTCTATAATTACCTACCAGTGCTTTAAGAATTAAGGGAATTAAATTCTGGTGATATATCCGTACATCTCCATACATTTATTATGCATAGATGTTTCCAGCGATGTATGTAAGCTATTTGTGTGAAAAGGTTTAAAATTACAGCATGCATTATAAATGTTGGGGTTTGTACGAAATCCTTCCCAAAATTTCGCCTGTACTGCTTGTTTTGCAAATTGAGCACAGAGGGCTCGAACAAATTTCTTTAGTTATATAACTTTATATAATCACCCTTGTTCGCCTTCTTCTTGTCCTTATTTCTCCTCCACATCCACCAAGCGAAGCCTCCAGCAAAGACAGCAAGCACAACAATAGGTATGACGACAGCAAGAATGATTGGCAGTTTATCGTCTGGAATTAGACAAGGAGTCATTACCACAGCCTTACCATTTTATTGGAATAGTTTAGCGCCGCGATCCATTGCAATGGTTATAACGAAAAACAATTTCAACTAAGCTGCAGAAGGTTCCATGATTACTGGTGATCACTGTGTATGTTTAAGATGCACTTTAATGTAAAAGGGACGAAGAGCATTGATAGATCGTACAATAACGTACTAACTTTTCCCGAGTTTGCTGATTCTTTTATACTTGTTTGACACGAAAACAGATTTATTGATTTGTCTATCAAGATACACACCTTTCTTTACAATGAGGAAACTTTGACTTGTGATAATAATTACACGTGACGATAACTACATGTAAAAACGCTATAAAATTTAGTTTTCGCTGTAGCGCGCTACATCAGCACACACACACACACACACACACACACACACACACACACACACACACACACACACACACACACACATAAGTTTAACACTCAATCAAAATTTACCTGAAAATATCATGGGTAGGAAAAAGATTTGAATACGCTATTTGCCGGTTGTTGTGCTCTGAGAATTGAATACCTCGCGCAAAGTTTTTTTTTTTACCTATACGGACCTCCCGGCCGGCAAATAACACATATATGTAGTTTCACTTCAATTCCTTATTTCAAGAATTGCGAGTTAACTTTAAATATAGAAAGACAAAGGCATTCACGGTCATAGAATTAACACCTTTTTGTCAGTGTACCTGTGGGTTAATTATCATACCCTCTTATAGTTCATACTCTTACCGTTAACTAAAGCTCTCATCAATTTATAGACGAAGAAAATGAATGAATGAAACGATCTCTATATATATACACTACTGGTACAAAAAAATAATTAATATTAATCATATTCTTTTCAATCCTACTCATTTGATTTTTTTCTTCTTTTTTGCACCCTTTAATGTCTATCGCAAACTAGAAAAAAATATATATTACCCCACAAAAAGCCTGTAGTTGCATTACCTTAAAACACCATAAATCAGTACCTGATTGCTGAAAATCGCTCGAGAAACTATTGATGTCGAATTAAGTCATACCATCATGCATTGAGGATGTTACTGTAGTTTTCCCAGTAGGTTGCGTGACTGTACTTTAGTAACAAGAATTCATTTTATGGATAAAGCGTTAACTGCGAATTCTCGAAAATTGTTATTTGTGGCAGCTGTTCGAAGCGTTCAACTACCAAAGCTTCTGATACAATCTATATAAATTCAAGGGCCAGTTTGACAAGACTTCCACAACTGCAAGTAGAGAGACATCGAAAGATGTTTTCGCGTTGGTGTTGTTGTAACGCCACGTCTAAATGAAGATGTGACCATTCCAGATGTATACAAATTTATTTAGTAAATTGGGCCCCCTCTTTTTGACGGATTGGTTTCTGCGTTAGCACCGTATTACTCTACCAAATGAGCTATGAAGACCAATACGTTGAGATCGGGGAACTGCGATGGTCACATCTTCATTACAGATAGTTATAGTTATAGTTCATATGGCTCACACGATACCGGATACCTTTTGTAAGTTTTGTAATTTTTCTTGAGTAACAAAAAAAATTGCCATCTGTCCTCTTTGAATCTCCACGACCGTTTAAGTAAATGGGGAACACATGTCTGTGGTGTCCGGGATCGTCTGAATACGTCCGACGCAGACAGTCTCCGATAGTGTCGCAGACCACCACAGGCCATAACGGAAACCAGGCCTCGACAGATACTTCACAAGTATTGTGTGTTTTCACATGACGTCATGGCGGCCATATTTGTGTCCCAAAACAATGAAACGGCGGCCATGTTTGTGTCCCAAACCAGTCCTGTGGGAGTTGAACCCTTTTCTTATGTAAACGCTTTCTTTTGTTCCACTAAATTTGCATAGATGCTGGCCACGTGAGTGAAAACACAGAATACAAAAAACGAATACCTATGAACAAATAGAACCTGACAAAATTATCTTAAGTGAGAAGGGTGAGAAAGATTTTAAATCACCATATAGAATAAATTTTTGACACATTTTTTAGTACTGCGAGATCACCAAAAGAACCGTAACGCATATATCTTAGACACATAGAAAGAAAGTGAGTTGTGCGGAGTACGTTTGCCTTAAAAATTCGATCGTAGTTTCTCAAAGTCTTGCATGGCATGTTACGCATAAGAAAAAATATCACTGAAAATAAACCTTACCTGTGTCCTATTAATGAGACTTCGATGAAATCTTGGTTACCTTGAAAAAGCTGAATTACCTTATTAAACAACAAATAAAACAAATGAAACAGTAACATATATCATATTATCCGTCCCGATCTATAAACAAAACTGACGTGTGTCTTAACCGAGCTATTCTTTGCTTCCTGGGAACAGGAAGGGGATAGTTCGACTGAATCCCTTCCTATAAAACTCTATAGCCACTCGTGATAAGAACACCAAATTAGACCTAATCACCGCAACCAAAATCTAAGTGTATCTTCATCAATTCCATGGCATAAGTTTCGTCATCATGACGTAAATTGTTGATAGAATTTATTGACAGAACCCAGATTTCATCCATTTCCCACCAAAAGGTACCAGTGCAGTGAAGAATACTAAAATTTGGTAAGGTGTCTGATAAAATCATGAAGTTCGCTCACACATTGTTAACCTGTACCAAAAACAGTGCCTTCATTCATGAATAAACAAGGACCTGGACCATCCGCCTTCTTGGATCTGCCTTTTAAATTAGTTGCATTTCGTTTAGCTTAAAAGCCGTATAATTCGAGGTAATCGTGCAGTGATTAAACAGTTTCATTTCATGTGCGAAATGTTTCCTTTCAGACTTGGTATGAAAAAATTAACATAGTTGTTAAAACGTAGAAGTACAAAGCAGCGAAATCTCACTATAACTATCATGCAAATAACATCGATAATGATCAAATTTCAGTCTTCGAAAAAGGAAAACGATGACCTGAAGAGTAAACTGAAGGCCCTAACCAAAGATTTTAAAGCCCTGTAAAAGCTCCTGGAGAAGAAACAGTCGACGGACAAGACGGGACAAGATGGCGGTCTTTCGTTGCCGGAAATTGAAAACAGCTTGTAGTTTCTTAGCGACGAATACGATGACTTACAGAATTTACACACCGCTGCCAAGCAAAAACCTCGCTATTTTGACTTTACAATTTGATCATGTCACTGCCTGAAAACCATCTATAAAACTGTAAAGCTTGAGCGAAAAGATTGCATAAAATATCTAGGAGTCTTAAAAGATGAAAATCTTTCTTGCAGAAAACATATTGTCACAGTTACCAGCAAGATAAGTAAAACGATTGGTATGCTATCTAAATTAAGACACTTTATACCTTCTTCTGTCCTTGTGAACATTTACAATGCACTGATTACAGCTTACTTAAACTATGGTCTTGTCTCTTGGGGAAATGCCTGTAAAACGTATCTCGATAAAATACGTGTCCTTCAAAAACGTGCACTACTCTTAACATATTCTGCAAACAGACAGGATCGTGCTATTCCTTTACTTCTGAATGCTAAAGTATTGCCATTAAATTTCTTGTCTTGTGAATCCGTCTTAAACTTAATGCACGACATAGACGAAAGAAATTCACCGATAAATATTTTGAACTTGTTTTCAAGGACATCAAATTCACATCACTATTCTACACGCTCATCACCTTCACAAAATTTCTACATAAAAAAAAAATCTAGACTTGATGTACAAAAGAATGCGTTCTCTCGCGATGGCGCAAAGATATGGAATGAGATGCCAAATAGCTTTAAAAAAAACATATCAAGGAAGACCTTCAGGAAAAAAAAACTAACAGGAGCTTTATTAAACATACCGAAAACCGAAGACAACTAAATAGATAACGACAAAATCATGGCCAGACTTAAAGAATATTAACTTAAAACTCGTCCTTCTACATATAACTACAGTAGTACCTATCATCATAATTGTTTCTTTTGTTTTGTCCTTTAATTAGTTTTCCTTTTTTTTGGTTTAATGTGGAACCATATTACTTCTACATTTCTCTCCTTTTTTTCTGAAAAACTCATTTACTTTTTTTTTACATCTGTAATATTTTAAAACTTGTGAGACTGACCTGCCTCGATTAGTTTTAGTTACTTGCAGGTCAGTCAGATTTGATTGTAATAGTTGTTTTTAATATATAATAAATAAACTTGAACTTGAAACTTAACAGACAATATAGAGAGGAGGCTATGTTGATCAAAAAAGAAAAGAAAAATCAAAACAAATAATGTGGTGCAGTTAACCCAGTTCATAAATATTTGATATTTCCAGACAGTTCCAGGAAATTGGTTAGTCATACAATGTGGAAATTAAACATGAGCTTATTCCATATAGCCACCACCTCAGATGCAAGTGAAAAGGTAACAAGAGCCTCAGATGGCCAGAACAGTGTTTAGATGAACATGTGGGCCTTGCAAATAATTATAACTCAAGGTTAAATTATGTCCAAAGAAAACACTTTTTACTTAAAATCGTACCATCAGGTGGCTTTGGTGTAGTTTTACCAATGCCTGGGCGGGTTGCAACTAGAATAGCTGGTCGTGTTCCTTTAATGGATGAGGCGTCTACATTGAAATTTCCAAGCTTCCCATCCTTAGCGGCGTCTTTAAGTATATTTAGTATCCGCTTTTCAGTAACAGTGGTATTAAAACTCAGGGTGAGATCGACAATCACACTTCCACATCTATAAGAAGAAAACAAGGTTATTAGAGATTCAAGATATCATCTGAGTTTGGGCTTCCTTCCACCCGTTGGTCCAGTAAAAAGGAAATCAGCAAATGTTAAGCAAGTCACTCTTTTGACTGACTCCTTCCCAAATGGTGAATTTTTCACTATTACGATAACTTCTAACATTGTGAAGATGTGTCTTGATGGCACTAAATGGTAATGAGGCACATACATTTAAATGAAAAGGTACCGAGTTCGATTATCGTTGTGGACAAGACCTCCTTACTCACCATGTGAAAGAAAAAACCGTACTGTAAAACGGGCCGCTGAGCAGGTACCCAGAGATAAAGCGAGGTTTTACATGTAAATAATCTCGACTAAGAACACTAGATTTATACTGTGAAAGTTTTGAACCCAGGAGTCATTTCAAAAATAGGTTGAGTTTGCTCGTCCGGGTGAACGTAGTCCTGAATAGGACTGTTGTTGTTGACAGTGACTGACGTTTCGACAACCTGTGCGGTAGTCATCTTCAGAGTCAAAGTGAGTTGTATCACGTCAGTTGATGGTATTATACTCTGGTTATTGATCTGATTGGTCAATTACGTCGCGATGTTATTGGTCGTCTGTCAGTTAAGCCGTGATGTTATTGGCTATGAAGACTCGTAATCAGTAATTGGTGCGTTTCGATCCGTCTATTGTCACAGTTAAACAGTCGTCTATTGTTAGTCAAATTGTCAGTTCTCCAGTCGTTCTCTCGTAGTTAGTTTTGCTTGATCTCGTCAATAAGTCGTTTGTACGGCGCTGGTAACTGTTGGCTACGATTCAGTGGCGTTTGTTCTAAGTTAGTAAACCAGCTTTCTAAAGTAAGACGTTGATAGTAGTCTGTAGAATACGTTATACATATCGCAGAGTCCCAGTCAATTTGATGTTTCGTCTTTAAATGGTGCTCAGCAATTATTGTTGACGTCACCATTCTTCGTCGCTCGTTTGAGTTCGGTCAGTCGCGTGCTTAAGTTTCTGCCGGTTTTACCACTGTAAGAAGCCTGGCAGTCGCAGCATTTGATCTTGTATACTGCTCCCTGTCTGTCCTCCGGTTTGTCTTTGTCCTTGACATTAGTAAGCAGTCACCGTAAAGTGGTTATCGGTTTGTGTGCAACACGTATATTGTAAGGTTGTAATGTACGTGCAATAGTTTCAGAGGTGCCTCTCATGTACGGTATAGTCGCTGTCGAAACAGGGCCAGAGTTGGTCTGAGTGTTGGAATCAGTGTCAATAACCAGAGTATAAAAACCATCAATAACCAGAGTATAATACCATCAACTGACGTGATACAACTCACTTTGACTCTGAAGATGACTACCGCACAGGTTGTCGAAACGTCAGTCATTGTCAACAACAACAGTCCTATTCAGGGCTACGTTCACCCGGACGATCAAACTCAACCTACTTTTAGATTTATACTGTTGCTCTTCGCTGTAGCTTATATTTGGAAATCAAAAATACAGTTTTTTCATTACCTGACATTAATTACAGTTGTTCTGAGGTAGCTACTTTCACTAGCAAACACTCCCCTCATCTAGAAATTAACAGAATTAAAAAAGAAAAAAAGGTTTAAGATTATAGTCCAGTTCACAAAAGCCCGCGTAGCAAGCATTTCCGCGGTATGTTGTATGCCGCGTAGAAATGCTTGCTACAAAGGCTAAACTAAGCACCTGTTTCCATGGGACGAAAAGATGGTGCCAATAGGGGTCACGGGCACCCTAAATCACAGCGTTGATTCGAAATCTCCACTGCTGTAAATGTTAGGTTTAAACATTATAGGGTCACCCACCTTAGCAGGGTCAAGTTAACATGAACTCAATTGTCTCTTCCCTGGGGGCTAAAATTCTGTTTGCAGATTTCGCGCCCCCTTTCAGGGTTTGCTTGTCGGTTATTTCGAATCCGAAAGCGCTTTCCTCGGTCTGACCCTCCTTCAAAAATCCTGTACCGTTTCTTAACTATCAGGTTTGCTCAATGCCTTTCTTTCGGAATTCGCCATTCGTTCGAATTGATAGCTACTGAAAGAATCGCCGACTTTGTACCTTTTAGAATGGAGACGCGCGCATGGCCAGCGTTAACCTGAGGGCAATTAAACATAGACATACCTATTAAGGCCAGGTATACATTTTGGTTCTACAAAGGCTTATGCAAACAAAACGTGTCCCTTCATGGTGGGGTTTCTCATTTTACTGTGCTTGAAAATTCGATCAGAGCAGTAGGCTTGAAAATAACAAAAACAACTCCAGGGGGGCTGGCAACGACCTTTGATCTTGCCGCTTTTCGGCTTTCCATGATCGCCCTAGTTGAGAATCTGTCAATCATTCGAGAACTATAGCAAGAATGCTCGAAACGGGCTGGGAACAACTAAAACAAGTTCGTCTTCGAAGCCATTTGGCAGTGTGAAGTGAATTCGCTTTTGGTCCTTTTGGTCATTGCTTTCTTTGCTGTAACCAATTTTTTTCCTGGGTAATGTGGAGCTTACGTTTTCCTTTCTTCTGGTCTTGCGTTTGTCATTGCATGCGGTTTACTACACAAAGAACGAGACCAGTGAACATTGATTGTTCCTCAACGCCCGACCTTTGACTCACTTCACCTCTCTAGATGCAAGCTCGCATTTAGGAGACCCACAAGACTTAAAGAAGGGGCCAACCCTCCATTACGTTTGTAGAAGGGTTTATATTTTCAAGTGGACGGCCCAAAATTAATTCTTCGTGATATTAAAAAAAGTGCGGTGGCTGTGGTCGAGTAGAAGAGTTGTCAGAGTTGTTTACGGTTTTACTACACCTGTAAGACTACGAGAAATGATGACTGAGATTCTTAATTCTTCATCCTTGATCGTGGACTTATTCTGGCAGAATTGCGTTGGATGATTAGTGGCATGGTCAAACCTCGTAGTTCATGAATTTCTCTATTTACTAGAAACTAAATAAATTTTCCGAAGTGATCATTCTCTCTTGATTTTGCACATGTCGATATGCTTAAGTTCTTACCTTCGTGGGATTTAATTTAAACTTTACCCTAGTGTCTAACAAATGAGGCTTAGGCAAATGAAAGGCTAATTATTTTGTGTGTTTGGAATTCTGTTTTCATGACAGCAGTTGATACACTGCCTTCAGTTTGAGTCCTCATTCACAGGTGTTTTGATGCAAACAAAAAGGGAAGAATTATAAATTCCAAAAACTACAGTACCCCTTGGAACAAGATTATGGTTTAACAAAGATTAGCTAAGTTCAGGTAATAAATGTTCAAGTTTGCATGTATTGACAAGGACCACATCTGGCTAAATAGGCGTCAAAGCGAATTTATAAAACCAGGAAAATGGTGACATTTCTATTTTTTGCCTTTCCTTCGGCCACTGTGATCAGTTTTTGCTATACAGTTGCATGTAATTTTGTACACCCTTGGACATCAACCTGCCGGGTTAGTTGTGTCTGTATAAAAATGTAGTTAATGAAATCAAACCCTCTCAACTCAAAGATTCCCCTAATGCCAATGTGGATATTAAAAACACCATAGGATGCCTTGGAAAAAAGATGTAAAATGATTATTAAGATAATATTATTTGAAACATTTTTCAGAGACCATAAACCGTCACTGACTTTGCTGTTACAACAAGTGGAAAAAGGGTTTTAAAATGTGAGGTCACCTCCCTGGGCTTGCACTGAAAGAGAGTATGGGTAGTAGGATACATTGTTCATTTCCCTACCCTTTTTAAGCTAAGAGACCTTATTTTGTAATCCTCATTCAATTCACTTAGCATACAGAATTAAGTTAGCTTTTAAACTTAGAAACATGGGAAAAACTTGGGGAAAAAAACGGTGGCACCAAAAATGTAACTATAGACTGCTCTTCATCAACCTTCACAGCC
The DNA here is from genome assembly GCA_022179025.1 of Porites australiensis. Classification (NCBI taxonomy): domain Eukaryota; kingdom Metazoa; phylum Cnidaria; class Anthozoa; order Scleractinia; family Poritidae; genus Porites; species Porites australiensis. Next base: position 18,236 of record BOPM01001896.1, read on the forward strand.
CAAACAGACACCCTGTTCAAAACTCTAAAGGGTGAAATGGTCACCACCCTAAATCAGCAGCACGTATCCGTCCACACCAATTAAGCCAAAGGTAGTGTCATAGAAAGAACCACTGAGGGGATTGGGCTCAAGGCAAGAGACTATAAAGGGGACAGAGAGGGCATCCCCCATATACACCCTATTCCATAGGTAGTTCGTCTCGAGTTATTTTTAGAATCGGGATAAAGTTACCTCGCGCGAGGCGTGGATGTTTCGTGGAGGTTTCGCATGACCAAACGCCGTGCAAAACATGTCGGGCGAGAGGCAATGAAAGCGTAAAAAGATCGAGAGCATTCCTGAATATTGAAGCGAAATGAGTCGGCGCTCACCTGGGAAAAAGGAATCGCTGGACTCTTTGACAACCCGTGAACTCAGTTTAACTCGAAGTTGTCGTAACCTCAGTGCTTTAATAAAATGAGAAATTTCGCCGGTCTATTGAAACCGGTCGTTTGTACAATTTAGGGAGTTTAAGATCCAACGACGCGTACGACAACTAGAACGTCAAAAAAAAAACAATAGGTTTAATTAGCAAAACAACAACTTCGCACGTGCAACACACTTTTTTGTTCATTTCTTTCCCGTTTTTGCACGACTACAACGTGAAAATGACTAATTTCGCGTTTTATGGAGGACGTAAATAAGCAACGACGAAATTTTATTTCTCTTTCGGAGCTTGAATATGGTCCCTTGAAATTCAGCTTTAGGAGGGTTCGCGGCAAGATTTCCGTATAACCCCATACATAAATTATGCATACATTCATTGTTTAAAGAAAACAAAAGACTGATAAAAGATAAACATCAAACCAGAAATTGCTCTCTTCAAACTGTAAATTATAAATGATCCTGAGAGAATATTCAGTGTGTTAAGGATTTCCCTGCTCTACTGTTAGCTCTATACAAGAGAGGAAGGGCGATTCTTTTTTAATTTCGGTTTCGCTGACACAGCTTTCGCAGAAATCTCGCTGTAGTCGTTTTCGTCGACAAAAGGAATAGCAAAATCGCTCTCCGCGTCTTCCCCCATTTTGTTCTGCGTCATTTCGTGAAGGACGCGTGGCTCTCAGCGTGGGTCATCCACGCGGAACACATTCGCGCTATGTGATTGGCTGTTGTCTAATC